>AYEL01090003.1:0-19688 GCA_000484575.1 Olivierus martensii | reverse complement strand
GATTATAAGATCGTTTAGTAACAGGAACAAATAACTGAATTGCGTAATTAAAAATTTCATATACAGTATTAAATTTTTGTTGTATATCAAAGACACTTGAGTAAATGAATGACCAGTCTTGTGATAACAGGAAAGAGGAAGTTGAAATCCAATCAGCTTTTCTCCAGTTTAAATGCCATTGTTCAAGAGAGCCGTCTTTATCAATATTTTCAGTATTCATATTTATAGTAAATTTTATTGGAATATGATCTGATTGGAATTTGAAATCTGAATGTAAAGCAGATATTGCGATATCAGTAGTACTTGTAAATGCTGTGATATATACATATGTAATCTTAAACAAATTTGTATCATTTCACGAAAGTCGGTTTTTTAGCCTTGAAAATCAAAGAAAAATTTTGACAAACTGTTTGAGAATGATGTTTGATTTTGTTTTTAATGATCCTTATTGTGAATAAGGTCATGATACTGAAAATACAATGTGGATGATTTTATAGACTGTATGTAATATATTTCTGAAAAATTTTTGTTTAATGAAGAAAATTGTTCTAAAAATAAAAGGAAACTTGAATTCTTGAATAAGCTAAATAAAAAATTCTTTAATTTGTTTATTTAATTATATTGCATTTTGTCCAATGAAATTTTCATGTTAAAATTTTATAAAATGATTGTAAGATGATAATATATATTAATATATTCTAATTACGATAATGAATTTATGTATATAGGCTATATATATTTTTCAGTTTCATGTAGGCCTACTTTATATAAAGAAATGATTATTATTGATATATAAAAGAAAATCATAAAAACGACAAAATAAAAATAAAAAATTCTGTAATTTCGATATTATTTTATCGTAAATTAAATTAATTTCCACGCAAACTATATCTACGAATGGCCTACTAATGATGACGTCACAAAGTCCGCCATCAGGCTTTAAGTAGAGGTGGTATTGATTTAGTACATCCTTAATAATAATAAACACTCGCATTTCATATAAGATTATTTAAAATTATATTACAAATTCTTATAATAAAACTGAAATAGCAGAAATTTCGGGATGGTTAGTCCCGATCTTCGTATAAATTTAAAATATCATCCAAATATTTTTCTGCTATAATTTAGCTTGTTCTTGTTAAGATTTTACCATATATGGGGCTTAAGCGCGCTTGATAGATGATAGCAGTACCACCCCTAGGATCGGGCAAGCGGGGCACTTGCCCCGGCCCCGCGATAAAAGGTGGAACTTCATTTGGTTTTAAATTTTTTAGTAAAAATATAAGAACCAACGAGTAAGATTCGAAACAGCAGCTTTAGGTGTAGCAAATTTTTGTATACAAGAAAAATGACAGATCAAAACGTAAACTTTTATTCGATTATGTAGAAGTAGATGCGTATACAAATCCGTGTTGTATAGGTAATAGCGTTAAATTTGTCAATCTTTCTCGCGACATGGTTGCGCGTAAATAAGTTTTAATCGATTTTTATTTTGAAAAACTTCGTTCCGTTCGTTCCATTAACTCCGAAATTAATTTTTATAGAAATGATTTCTTAGCAATAATAGACCAAAGCATAGCTTCGATAGAAGAGAGATTTCTACAAACTGAAATTCATACTATATATTTTCGATTTTCTCTACAATATTCCATTATACGAACAATGGAAGATCAACTTAAAAAGTATTGCGTGGATTTAGACACAACGTTAAGACGATAACCGTGATATGAATGGAGCGGATTTATACGAAGAAATTAAAATATTTTGTTCGATATATTCTAATACTGAAAATTCAACTCCATGACTATGCCCGAATATGCTATCGAAAATGAACAATTCTTTTCCAAACATCACTACAAGGATATTATTAACAATTCCAATTTCAATAGCTTCGGCGGAACGAAGTTTTTCAAAATTAAAATCGATTAAAATTTATTTAGGCGCAACCATGTTCGGAGAAAGATTGACAAATTTAACGCTATTACCTATTGAACACGAAATATGTGAAAAATTAGACTGCCATGAATTATAGATTTTGCCAAAATGAAAGCGAGAAAGTTAAATTTTAATAATCATTAATAAATTAGAAGTACTTATAAATGTACAGTAATACCCCGAAGTTACGCGATAGATGAAACCGACGAAAATCGTGTAAGTCGGGATACAACTTTGCATATAAATACATATGAATTTGGTTTAATTGGGACCGAGTACTAACAAAAACACTAGTTTAGAAGAAAAATATTTAATAAAATTGCAGTTCTTTATAAATATTAAAAAAATAAATGAAAAATTATTCACTTTTACTTAATTATCACACCATAATTTAAGCATTTTTTCCCATCTCAGCAATAATACCATGACGTTTACGAATTACTGTGGATTCCGGTAGCTCAAACTTCTTTGCCAATTCACAAATTTTCATTCTCTTATAAAAATCCTCGATAATGTTAAGTTCACATTTCAAAGATCTGCTTTTTCTTACTAGGTGCGGGAGAATCAGATTTACTTCGTTTGGACGACATAGTTTTTTAAAAGTTTAAAAAACTTAAAACAATCTTAACTTTCATCGATGGTAAAAACGTAATAGCGCACGTAGAGTTCGCGCGAAACGCGTATCACAGCGAGATAGCGTGCAGCAATGTTGCCAAATGAAAAAATCAAGAACCGCGTAACTCCGAGTTCGCGTAAATCGGGATATTATATGTATTTTAAAAACATTGTTTTCGCTTCCCACATTTATTTTAATTTTTGTAATATATTTGTATAATTGTTTTTTTTTAAATAATAAAATTATATTTTCAAGAACATTGATTCGTTTAATTTTAATTTTTTCAATTTGATAATATTTATTTCTTTAGGAGGGGCCCCCTATTTCGGTTTTGCCCCGGCCCCGCGAAAGCTAGAGGCGGCCCTAGGTGATAGCCACCGCATTTCGACTACGAACCGCTAATCATTCAAAAGAAAAAGTTCCTTTTCCATTCTAGCCAATGATGAATAGGGTTGGAAATTGAAGAATTGGAATGGTTACCCGATCTTTTAATTTTAATCTGTAGCTTTCATTTATTTGTTATAATCACCATTTTATTATTAATTTTAATTGACTGTTATTTTCTCTCTACCACGAATTTATCGTTAATCCGCATTAATTCAACTTATTATTACAGAACAGTGGTACTGTACATAGATTTACAAACTTAATTCGTTCCTGTCCGCGGTTGGTAACTCGAAAAGTTCGTATGTCGAGCAGTCGTAAGTCGAGGTACCACTGTATTTGAATTTATTATTATTATAGTCTGTGTACTAACAAATCGCCATATATGATGTCAAAGCGTTTAAACCAATCGTAAGGAAGACGGAGGTTTAATCGCGGTTAACTGAAAGTCGATTAGTTTTTAAACGTTTATAATTAGTAAAAAACTTTTTTAATGTGATAAACATTCGAGTAAAAATAAATCGGTTATTTCATTCCCATATTGAAATAATTTATTTTTATCGAAGTATTTTCATTGATTTTATTTTACGTGCAGTCAAACCTCTTTAAGCCGCCCCTCTATAAACTGCCACCCTCGTTATTTGCCTGATGAAAGCCAATAACAAATCTCCTCCTATATGTTAAAACATGAAATTCCTTCTATAAACTGCCACCTCACTAATCGCCAACCGCCACTCATTTCTGGAGGTAAAACCATTTCATTAGTAGACAAATCAGTTGTTTAAACCGCCAAAACAATCGAATGGCAAGGTCAACCAACACAAATAGAAACACTAGAGAAGATGGCAATTAAGTAATTTATCTGTTAACATTTATTAGACTGTAATCTCGCACCTGTGACTATTCACATCCCTGTTTTCAAAATGAGCTATTCCAAAACTTTAAACGGATTTTTACAAAATAACTGTTTAAAATAGGAGAAGACTGGAGAGCCATAACCTCGACTTTGCGGAAGAAAAAGAACAGTTTAAACCGTTTTTTATAAATCAACTGTTGTGAGTATCGTTGCTGTTTCTTAATCGGAAAAATGTCAAAAACGACATTAGATGTTCACGAAAAGATTTTAATTTGTGAATATAAAAATAAAAATCCTTCTGCTACTCAGCAATTTATTTCTGATCACCTTTAATTAAATGAAACAATGTCATTCTAGTCTATACATGTTTTCTCACATGTTACCATTAACCCTCCATAAACCGCCACCCTCCTTTACCGCCAGAGAGGACCTTCGAACCGATGGTGGCGGCTTAAAGAGGTTTGACTGTATTTTATATTGTACACGAAAGTATTTTCACATTTTTTATACAATGCGGTAATTCTTTCGAAACAATATGACAGTCCTAATAAAAACCATTATAATAATTCTGAAAAGAACTGTTTTATGTTAATTAAGATGGCGCTTTCGTTATCGGATAGCGAAGAATTAAGGGGAAGGCATCTTTGCATTTTTGTTTCTTGGATATCAGATGGCGCCACGAGAGAGTCAATCTTAGAGAGCCTATAGGCTCTCTAGTCAATCTCTTCTGCATCTCTCGCGAGTTACGCGCAATTTTACATTTTTTGACTACTGATGACCAAGGCGCATTAGGCACAAGCTGCAGCCTCACGTTTTATGGGGTCACATTTAAAAACCTAAAAAATTATTGATGAAATTAAGGAATTTTTAATAATAATAAAGGAAGAAAATTCAATTTTTCGTTAAAACAGTTAATTTATTTTTTAAAATCGCGTATAACGAGGGATACCTGGATTCATTTCCACTTTTTAAATATAGATGGAAGAATCTTTAAAGCCGCGTCCAACGTGCGAGCCACGCGACGCTGCACGATGCGATACTACAAACGCGATGCTTCGCTATCCTACGCTACGAACGACAGTCTGTCCCACGAAAAGCGCTTCTATAGCGCCTATAATGAAATATCTTCCTATTATTTATCCACTAAATGCCGATTATAGTAATTTTTATCTCTAATAATATAATATTATTATGAAAGATAAAAATTCCATAATACGCGTATTTTTCTGAATTTCGCTTATTACAACCTCTGAATCGAACTCAGTAGCCCGATACTTTGTCCTCGTCGCTTCAAAAAACAAACTAGCTTGTATTTCAGCTACAGAGAGCGAAAGCGGGCGGAGCTACATACACACTTGGAACGCGTCGAGGTTCTGTCGCAGTGGTTCTCAACCTTTATTCTGTTGAGGAACACATTTTAAAATTTGGCGGTACATCTAAATAGTTTATATAATAATATAGATTTAACAACGAATTTTTATTAACAGATTATTATATTTATTCTTATTTATTACAATCAGATTGCAGACATAATCCTACACGGATTATTAAATGGCCCTCATTATGTTATAGCGCCACTTGCGGATTTTGTCTTTTTTGAGAATCTATAAATTTTAAAATTTAATTTTTATTCCTTAATTTTTAAATTATGAATAATGACAAAAAATTTTGATTTATTCCTTAATTTTTAAATTATGAATAATGACAAAAAATTTTGCCTATCACAGAAATTTGAGGGTTAGATTTTTCTAACGATACCCTATTTATAGGAATCATACAATGGTTCGACTGCAAAAGGGATATCCAACCAACCACGTTTCACTATTAATATATATGATTCATACAATTACATATACACAATTTATTCTTAATTTTTCGCGGCACGGCACACTAGTGTGCCGGCCAACCACGTTTCACTATTAATATATATGATTCATACAATTACATATACGCAATTTATTCTTAATTTTTCGCGGCACATTGCCAAAGATTTGGCGGCACACTAGTGTGCCACGGAATAGTGGTTGAGAACCACTGTTCTATTGGTTTGTTTTCTGTCGCTCGTAATATCGCATCGCATCGCGTAGCGTCGCTTGGCTCGCACGTGGAATATGGCCTAAAAGTGCTGGGCTATAGTTCTGGTAATGCAGATATAGTATCTATAGGAATTCTTATATTTTTGAAAACTGACCTGGGATAATCTATATCTGACAGGTACCTAATTACCTAATTCTTTTGACACATTTTCATTACTAATCATTTTTTATCGATAGTCCGGATCGAAGCCGAACTGGAAGAAAATATACAAACTATAATTTATAATTACATAGCAGTAAAAATATTATCTTAAATAAAGTAATAAACTAATAAAAAATATTGCGCTTTCCTATACTTATCTGTATCATTTTAATAAAGAGATAAAAGGGCTTAATTATCCTAGTCACAGTTGGAGAAGGTAGGCCGATAGAATTTCCATTTGGCCACCTCGACCCACGACTACCGAACAAAGTTAAATTAACTACAAATAGTTAAAGTAAAGCTACGTTTAGACCAGTGTTTCTCAAAGTGTTGGTCGCGACTCCATATGGGGTCGGGTAACAAAATTTGGGGGTAGTAGAAATTTTAGTAAATGTTTTAATTCGTATTCCTAGATTATACACCTCTATACCCAGGATCGCGAAAATATTTTCTCGGGTAAAAGCGGTCGCCAAGTGGAAAAGTTTGAGAAGCGCTGGTTTAGACGATGCCTCTTTGTATGCAAAGTTGTATGCAGAATGACGCGTGCCTCAATGACCAACAGCCGCATGAGGCACGCAACTCGCCCCTTCGTGTTCACAAGTGGAGGACATATCGCAGACAATACCGACACGAAAAGAGTTGTACGCTGCCGCTTTATCGACAGCTACTGTTATCATTTCAAATGACGGAAGGAAAAGAAGAAAAAAGAAATTGTTTCGACTCGCAAATATTTTGATCGAAGCGCTAATAACATCAGTATTTTGAACCAAGTCAGGTTAGATAATTTCAGTCTTTTCAAAAAGTTTACTAGAATGACTCGGCGACGATAAATTTAACTTCTTCAATAAATTGAAGTTTTTTCTTCACACCTCAATCCATAAAGCGAAGAAAAATTTGCGAAACAACAAGATGTTGCGAGACTAGTTGCACGTGTAACCCAACTAGGATAGGGAACACACACGCCTTCTCGCGCCTAGTATCGCGACAGATTTTGAGGTACGCGTCTTCGCATGCCTTCTAGCGCGCCTAGTTGCATGCGTCTTGTTGCATGAAAAGCAGCACCGTCTAAACGTAGCTTAATGGAAACGTCATTCGTTTCCTTTTACCATCTCCGATTAGTAGCCACATAAATTCAATAGCAGTTGCTCCCGCGCAAATTTTAACCCGGGGACAAAGAATATTTTTTCTCCTCCGTGTTATTTTACGAGTGAAAACATTATTTATAAATGCTATAAAGGTGTAATACTTTATATAGTTTATCTTACTTATAGATAGTTTTAACTTCAGAATATTTTGGTGGCCATTCCCATCGAAACGATGGTTGATTTTGTAGAACTTTTGGTGAAAGCTATCATCACTGAAAAAAGACATACTTTTAATTCTTCTTCCGAATGGTTCCGAAATAATGAAGATATACCGAAAGTAAGCGATACAGTCGATTCCGCTTAATTGGGGACAGGTTGGGACTAATCCATTTTGGCCCAATTAAACGAACTAATAATAAAATGTGTAATACATAAGTAAATAAATAAATAGGTAAAAAATAATAATTAGGCACCTATTTTAATGCTTTATTAAATCAAAACACAGAAAATGAGACATGATATTCACGCCTGGCCCGCTAACTATAGAAAATCAATTGATTCTAATGCTTCTTCGACTTCTGAATCCTTTCCATCACGCTTTCTTTTGACTAATGCGCTTCTTTGACTTCTGGATCCTTTCCATCATGCTTTCTTTTGAATGTTTCCTTCTTCGACTTCTGAATCCTTTCCATCATGCTTTCTTTTGGATGTTCCTCACACCTTGCCTGCTTACTATAGAAAACCATTGATCTAATGCTTTTTTACTTCTGGATCCTTTCCATCACGCTTTCTTTTCGATGTTCCTGGAATTTCTCTTGGATCCTTTCCATCACGCTTTCTTTTGGATGTTCCCGGAATTTCTTTGTGCAATGCCCACTCCTCACGCAGTTGATTTTCTTGTAGTAGATGCGCTATGGTAGATTTTGGTACATCAGTTATATCAGCGAGTCTACCATGGCTTGTATTAAATGACTGGCTTTTAATTTTATCCAGTCAAGCAATTTTACTCGAAAGTGTAAAATCATTTCTTGGCATCTTGGCCAAGGTTTAAAAATTTTAAATAAAATCGACACTGTAAATGAATATCGCTAGGTACAGTATGTAGTAACGGTAGAATCTTAAGCGGACGTATATTTGCCAGACGCGCGACGATAGATAAATGATTCGCATCACATTAGTATTGCCAAATATTAGTGTACGTAGTGTTGACATACTTTCGAAAAATACCTAAAATATGTCAAGAATTGCTAAATTCCTTTTTTGTTACTGTTCCAATTAAGCGAAAAGTTGTCCCAATTAAGCGTTTAATTATGTATTAGTTTGGTTTCCATTCTTTGAGATTTGGCCCAAAAAACCGGCTGTCCCGATTAACCGGTGGCCCAATTAAGCGGAATCGACTGTATTTCTTTGTGGATATCCCATACGCCCATTAACTCAGTCATCGATTTATTAGCCATCTTATTAAATCGATAATAAAAAAATTTTACCAGGCGCGTTTTCCAACAAAATTTTAATAAATTACGAGATACCACACAACTATAAAATTGGATATTTTCAACTGCTGTACGATATAATTTCCGAGAAGAGAGAAATTTTATTTGAAATTTTCGTGGTATAGACAAAGACTGCCGCATTAAATTTCTTTAGATGTAAAGATATACAGATATGATTAAAACATCACATTGTACGAGTATATACTACGTATATTAAATACGTTATTCAATAATATTAAGCCTATATATTATATACTTTATTCGATAAGAGTAAGTAATTCCTAATGCGAATAAAAAATTGGTGATAGAAATATCCGATTTTTTCCATTTTTACTTTATTTTCTCAGATATTCATTATCGAATAATTTCAAACGGTTTATCTTTACTAAAAACAGAATTTTTCACTTTTCGTAAAAATATAAGTATCGATCGAGTTACAGAATATATGAGTAGAATCCTCTGACTACATGTTAAAAAATACAACACGAATGAAATGCATAAAGTTAATACAGTTTGGCCATCAAAAATCTGGCAACCTCGGGAACCGGAGAATTGCCGGATTTTTGATGTATATATGAACGCTATATATTTAAGAGAAAAGGACTACTCGTACAGCGCTTTAAAGAAATAAAATTAAACATTAAATGGAAAGCCAATAAAATTTTAATGTTCAATAACTACATAAAAGACTGTAGTTCTATAGAATTTTAATTCGTTATTGTACACCAATAAAATTTTAATGTTCAATAACTACATAAAAGACTGTAGTTCTATAGAATTTTAATTTGTTATTGTACACTCGAAAAAACTTAAAAGATTTTATATAATGCCAATAAGCAAAAAAAGCCAAAATGTCAAAAAAAAATTTCTAACGCCAACCGTGTCTAAGCCAAAAAGAGCTCATTTGGCGTCAAAATAGCCAATCTGGCCCCCCCGATGGCCAGCGTGACCCAACATCTGATTCTGGAGTACAGGGCCGTCGAAACGTAAACGGCACCTACAGAAAACCATGGCGCGCCAACGCGGAAAATTTAAAAATGCGCTCCGACATTCCTGACAGTTGACAATCAAAAACTGATGGAATTCCGGTTCCATCAGTTTTTGATTGTCAACTGTAATAGAATGAAAACTTGGACATATAAATCTGTAGCACGAACACACACACATATATTATATACAATACATACATTAAATTTCTGGTATTTAAAAGTTAAAATCGTTCAAATGATGTAAGTTACTGGCTGCTTCGAAAAAAATTAAGCAATATTTCGTTTAATTGTATTTATTTATACATAGTCGCCCATTTATAAATCGGCGTTTGTGTAGGTGGTTTATTTTTTATCGTTCCGACGGTGACGGTGGCGCCAGTCAGCCCCGTGGCGTTATTCGGTAATATCCTTTCATTCCGTAACTATTTACTGATAAGTTCTAAAGACAGAGGGAAAAAAATCTTTCTCATTCGACTTAGCTTATTCGTCAACTAACAACACTTTATACCAAATCTAGGTTTTATAAACAACGTAGATGGCCGGCAAAATAATTTGTGGGTGTCGAAAATTAAAAGTGTTGGCTGACTGTCGTTAAACAAACCTTACTAGGATAAATATCTGGTAAAAAAATTTACTTACAAAATATATTTTTCAATTGTAACGTCTGAACTTTGATTTAATGTTATTGATTATAAATTCGGCTGAACTGTATTATGGAATCGTCACTAGAAAAAAATTAGTTAAGGAAAAGAATCTTGTATATTTATATGGGATATACTGTATACGCCATACAGTATTTATATGGAAAAAATGATAAATGTGATGGTTGCGGCTTTTTTCTATCTCCAATTTCAAAATAACCGATAAATATATTGTCAGTAATGATAATATTAACTGTTGGTCTAGAATAAAAATAAAATATTTATGGATGTTACTAATACCATCAGGGGCGGCGTAGGCTAAATAGGCTAAAGCCTAGGACGGCGAATTTTACCCTAATCTCAGATCATCTGTATTTCCCCTTCCTGGAATTTCTGAAGAACCATTTCGAGAACAAATTAAAAGGGCAGGCTTTGCCGACTTTGCTGCTGGAGGGATAACTGTTTCGAGTTAAATAGGCTAAAGCCTAGGACGGCGAATTTTACCCTAATCTCAGATCATCTGTATTTCCTCTTCCTGGAATTTCTGAAGAACCATTTCGAGAACAAATTAGAAGGGCAGGCTTTACCGACTGCTGCTGGAGGGATAACTGTTTCGAATTCGATTATTTCTCCGGGGAGATACTAGAATGGCTCAGATATATTTTATATTCAGTTAAATTATCGATGAAAGTTATTACTCGCCATTGAGTTCCGCTGTATAACTAGTGATGGTGGAAATTGCAGCAACGCTCGGTTTTTGTAGACCAGACGATCCTTTCTTCGGCTACTATGGTGATGGATGGCCCCGCCTCTTAGTGTTAGTGAGTGGCCGACAGGTAGGAAAAATAAAACAGATAAGTAGCGATGGTGTAGCCAACGAAATAATTCCCCGTAAACGATAGAAGTGAAAGTAAGTAGCGTAACTACAGATAGAAATTTTATAGTAGACTCGACTACAACTCTTCCGCCATAAGTTTAGCACGAGTTATCGAATAGAGGACAGAAGAGGAAGAATTAGAAAGAATAATGGCACGCAACACGGAGCTAGTGATTTTATCGCATAATTATTAGATTTTTATTAATTTTACTCCGCTTTTCGCTTTGGTTAGATATCCAGTTTTACAGGTATTACAGAGGGCCCACCGAATTGCTAGATGACGAAGGAGAAGGCTAGTCCCTGGAGTGACAGCGATTGTTTTAACGCTGACCGAGGTTATTCTAATATTACAAATTTATCGATTAATGGTAAAAGTCGAGATAAAAATCTAATTATTTATCAATTTTTATTAAACGATTACATTAGACAAAGGAAAAGTCCCGACAAGAGAAAGTGAAAAATTACCAAGTACAGTAAATTTAAAATGGAGGAGGAAAAACGTAGCCGTTACATTTATAATAGCATTGGATGGGGGAATTTAAAGGCCGCCTCCCCTTAGAATGTCAATCAAATATAGATTATAGACGTAGTTTACAAAGATACACGGAATTATAAAATATAATAAATAAATAAAGACAAAATTGAATCGATACGAGTATTTCGATATTTACAATAACCACATTTCTTAACAAACTCGGATGGAAGAAAAGGCATAAAGTACTTTTATACTAACCATCCGGCAAAAATGAATAACGATAATATGATATTCAAAAATTTTCTTCTTCGAATGCCGCATTTTCCACTCCTTGGGTTGACGGTAGTAATTTTCCATTTACTTGAGAAAAGGCTTTCATTAATTTCAACATGGATTCGTCTTCGTTCACAGGTTCGTTGCATTCCCGAGCCACCGTACTCTTCCTTTTAATTTCTCTCAGCACCGAATTTCTCCTGTCTTCCAGAATTTTTAAAGTTCCTCTTCTGGCATTTAATCTCTGCAAGTTCTTTAACAACGGCGAATCTATTCAAATTTAAATTCGAAAATTTTTACCCGCTGAAAATATGGATAATAGGGCGCGTTCCAAACCTCAAATTTTTTTTCTTTATTATAATAGTTTTTTATCATAAAATTTTAACTTTACATTTAAGAATGAATATAAGAAAAACTAAAATTTTAATTCAGTAGTATTTAATTATTTTGTGCCATATTAAAAGACGACTTCACTTAAATGAAAAGAGGTGTTTCCAGATTGTTAATTTAAAAGAAAATTGGACATACTGTTTTAAGACCATGTTTGCCACCTACAAATTGTTTTGCTAGTGCCTTTTAGAAGAAATTATATTTATTTACATATCCCAGTTTTAACTTATTATTAAATATAATATATATATTAGCAATATTAATATTAAGAACAAAAATATTAAAGATGATGATGATATATCATTCTCCTAAAATTATATATAATAACTGAATAATTATTAGCAGCTAGATCACTAATACTATGTTTAGACATTTGGTGGTGCTATTAATAGGAATATGCTGTCACAAGCATTAGTTATCCATTACTTAATCATGTAGCACAACACACCAAGTGTTGCAAGCTGTCTTCCATTTGTCCAAAGTAGCCACAATATCAGTTATGGAATTTATTCAGATTATTCTCTCTGACTGTTGTTGTGGCAATTTTAAGTGTTGTCTATAGTTCATGTTGCAATGATTGAAAAATGACAGGGATTATATATAAATGAATTATATAGTGTACAATTTCACATGCATGTTTTAAATTAGACTTGCATTGTTTGCAAGTCTGCATGTGTATTTTAAAAAAATAATTATAAACAATCCATGTTTGCTAAACAGCATTCACAAAATAGTGATAGATAATGTGCAAATTTTTGAATCAACAAAGTATATTTAAATACACAATATGACCATTTCTATGAACTTTTTAATTGCTTTTAATAAATTATTGTTGTTTGTATTAAATCTTCAAATGTTTGACTTCATATTTTAAATTTATATAGTAATTAATATAAAAATATCAATAACAAATAATTATTTGGAACATAATATTTTTGCCATAAAAAAAACTTTCAATAAATTATGAGTTCTTTTTAAAACTGAATTGAATGGTTATAAAAATTGTGAAATTTTATATCTATAGAAATCTTTTAATTTTTAAAATTAAATTTAAAAATTGTTTATTTAAAGGATCACAATTGTAAAAAATAATAGAAACTTGTTAAATAGTTTAATGAAATTTGTTTTAAATATTTTAATGAAAATAGAGATATTGAAATTTGCAAAGCTTTTTGTGAATTTATGTAATATAGATCTTATTATTTGCAAAGATTTTAATGTATATCACAAAAAGCTTCTCAAATTAATTGCTTCAATCATATGTAAGCTTTTAATTATATATATATATATTAAATTAAAAATAATAAATAACTGAAGTGTTTTATTAACATTATTGTATCATGCAACAAATATAATTTTTAAATAAATATAAATTCTATTAATCTTGAATTTTTTTGCAGTGTTTCTCAGTCTCTTGTAATAATTTAATAAAAATTTCTACTTACTGCAAATTGTTAATTTTCTAAAACTATTATTGAACGATATATAATGAAAAATAGAAATTTTTAATAAATTTATTTTTCATAGAATAAAATTTTTTCAATTAATAGTTAAAAAATTGAATTTAAGTGAAAAATTATTTATAGATAGATTCAACTCTATCAATTGTTGAAAAATCATTTATTTAATTATTTGATCAAATCTTGAATAAACAGCTTATAACAATTTTGAAATTATAACACTGTCAGTAAGAAAGCTGATAACAAGATTATTTTTGATATTAATTGAAATTTGTCTTATTTAAAGAATATAGAATTTAATAATTTGTTAATATTAGCCAAATTTTTGCTGTACTTTTGTTCATTTAAATAATTCATTTGTTATTAATATGTTGTCTTTATATTTTTAATATTTTTATTTCTTAGTATGAGAAACACTGTTTTAAGTAATGTATATTTTTTCATATAACTGTGATGCATTTCACAATTGTGCCAAATGTGTCACTAATTGGCACAGTTAGAGTATTTTTGTTTAATTTTATATAGATTTAAATCTGATATAGTATTTATTCAATTTTTTATCATATGTTTTTGAGTATAAATATTGTTTGTATTGAGTATAATTGTAATTATTGTTTGTTAATGAATATTTTTTTATTTATGTACTCTATACTGTTTGAACAAAATCAATAAATTTATATGTAATTTAATTTTTTCAATATTCTTAATAGGGAGAACACATTTTAACTAAATATTGTTAATTATGATATGAATAAAATATCAATATTTTATTTTAATAAATAATAATTTTCAACTGTAGATTTTGTTTTAAAATGAGAAATTTAGTAATTGTGTATTAAATATAATCACATGTACATTCTACATTGTATTGTTAATATTGTAATTGATTTCAATTAATTGAAGAAGAGAGGAAGAAATATATATATATATATATATACAGATTAGTATAATGTATTAACATTATGTCAATGTTATTTTAGAATATTTGTGATCTGAATAGCTGTGTCATTCGAGAATTATTCCATGTTATGATCTTTAGCTATATTCAGAATTTAAAAAAAAACTTGTTAATGTATTAGGCTCTATGCATATTCAAGGAAATTGTATTCTAAACAGAATTTATTGCAATTTCATCTGTTGATCTTATACCGTGTGTGAATAGATGTTATTTATTTATACTGTACATTATTTGCACCTGTGTAGCACAATAATTTATTTGCATTGAAATAAAATCTCTCTTAATATTTGTTGAAGTAGTTAAATTTAATATCAATTTTAATAAATTTTTATATCAATTAAACTTTTCAATATTTTTATTTTGCTCTTATCTTATTTGATTTTCTTAAATCTTATAATTTTATAACAATAAGAGATCATGGTTATACCTTCCTTGGAGTGTGGATAGATGATATTCAAAGAAGAAAAAACACATTGCTGATCAGATAATACTGCATTTCTATCCCTCCAGTCTTCTCTTATTCATAATCCACTTATTTTATCCACTCTCCCTTTCTCCGTCTTCATATTTAAAGTTCATATACGTGTAACATACGCTCACTTTGTTAATCATCTTTCAATGATTCGCTTCTTATTGTCAAACTTCCTCAGTTGAGTTGCACATTGCATCAATCACTTCTTTTCACTCTACATTGTTTTCATATATCATCATTTGAAATAAAATCCTATTGCATCACTCCACCAGTATCTCATCTCTATTGCATGCAAATACTTTTTAAATCTTTGCAATTTCTCACTCCAAATACCAAAACATTGAGATCAACACACATTGACACACAGCCACCTTACATTTATTGATATATTCTCTTTCCTAGCATATCTGGCAAATACACTCAGAACTTTCAATCCAGCATTTGCTCTTTTGATAATCTTGCTATCAAAGCTTTTTTTCTGAAGCATACATCCAAGTATGCACATATACATGAAATATCAGAAACATTCAGCAGTAGGTAAACTTTCTAATAATCTTTTATAATCAGGAATATTTTCAGTCTATAATTAATCTATCTTCAGTTACATTGTAGATTCAAAAATGGAATATAAAATTTAAAAAATTAAATTTGTACTAAATGATGTAACATTACAATGTTTGTCATTTAGTAATTTAATTTAATAAAAGAAAAATATAGATAACATATATCCATTATAACAAAAAATTATAGAATAAGGAAAAAAATATCTAATATATATAAATATTACAAACATATTATTTTGAAATGTTTTCAAGTTAAAAAAATAATTTAGGAGGAGTGATTTATATAATGCTGGCTTTTTCTAGATATATCACATTCATTATTTGCAAAACAGTAATTGAGTCAAATTTCATTCCAAGGCACCTTAAAAATCAATATTATTTGTAAAAATTAAAATTGAAAATAGATTAATTTTAATTCCTGTTAATGATCTTGAATTTACAATTAATTGGGTAGACTGTAAGGTTTCTAAAAAATATTATAATTTAGTTGGTAAGAAACCTCAGTTACTGTTAAATGCTTCTGATGGAGTAGCCCTTGATTCTTCAGATCCAATTGGTTTAGTTCTTACAAATTGTGAAGAAGTATTAGCAATTGTTAAAACATGGGACATTCCTCCAATTACTGAATGTTATAATTTTCTATTATTGTGGATTTAAAATCTCAATATTTGCTGAAAAAATTACAAACAACAGAAATATGTGGAGAATTGACAATTGAAAATATAAATTTCAACATTAAAGTTGCTAAATCTATATTTTATTGTAAAATATCAGGAAAACTTTTTACTTCATCATGTGCTCCATTCTTTGTTTACCGATTCTCATTTTTGTCATGTTAGACGATTTACTGCATCTAACATAATCTTTAATTTTTATCTCTTACTTTACTCTCATTAATTGTATTTTCTAAGTATTATCCAGTACGTATTACAATTAGCCCTTTGAAATGTATTGGTGCAGAATGGAGGTGCTTTACTTGAGAGTTGTTCTAAGTATTGTGAATCTTTTGGAGAACATGATTACATCATTACCTGTACTACCCGTACCAAACAAGTATTTCATAGTGATTGTGTAAATATTACAAAAACAAAATTTTGGAAGCTCTCTAAGAAATATTCATCCACCTAGACATGTCCTATCTGTCTCTCTAAATCTAGAGAGATTTCTGTTGATAAAATTGGAGAAAAGCTGAAAGAGATATAAGTGGTGATATAGGAATGGAGAATACTTCAACTCTTGGTAGTACACATTGTAATAAAGATTATCTGCATGAAATTTTGAAGTCAGCAGTTAAGGAGGCAGTACGTGAGTCATTTGAATATTTATTTCCCTCTATTGAAAATATTAGTCTCTGATTTTTGAATATGTCATCTGATATACAAAATAATCTTGGATGTTTAAACCAGAGAATTGATAAAGAATGCTGATAAGCTAGGACATAGTTTAAGTGATGCTTCCAATGAGCATCAAGAATTAAGTCATATTGTCCAACAATTTGATAGTCATTTTAAGGAATTACATACAACAATACAAGAAACATGATCTATTCTAGTTGATGTACAAAAGAAACTTAATACACATTTAAATAGGCTAAGGTAATGGCTTATTCTTTAAACAATAAATATTTCAACTTTATTTTAATACCAGCATGTATTTTACATGTAAATTAAAATAAATCACCAAAATTCAATTTTTTTTTTTTTTTTATATATAAAATACCATTGTTAGTTACCATCTATCTTTCTAATAAGTAATAATTCATGCCTTAATGTCTGATCCTTTCCAACCCCACTTTTTTCTTCAATTACTCGAATTTGTTCTATTAAAATTGGTACTATATCTATTAAAAGGTTTCAATATGGCCTAGATATATCCTGCATAAATTTGAAGACATATTTTGTTCTCCATGGAAGATGTCTCTCTATAAACATCTGCATATGTGGTAATAAAAAATCTTTTCTGCAATATATTCCTAGTTCTGTTTCACATATTTTCAGCAAATTCAAAATAAATTCCATTAATTGATTCCTTAAATGATCTCCATTCAAAAGCAACTGTTCTAATAGAAATGGCAGCAATATTGATATTAAATTTTTTTTTATAAGTAGGATTTATATGGTTTTAAGAGTTCATTCAAGAATAAAATACTTAAAGAAAAATGTTCAAAATGACTACTTCCTTTTTTAATAAAGTTATCTCTTATAATTTCAGTTGCAAATATTATCAAATCATTTGCAATTATACTGGGAAGTTCAATTGAACACTTAAGTAAAGGATGAATTTTAAAGTTTTTTTAGATTTCACTGGAAATCTAGGTAAATATTGTATTATGATATCTTTCAATTTACGTCTTATGTATGAATCATTACAAAAATTAATTTTTGTTAAATCACTAATAAATGATATCATATGTTTTCCAATAAGCTCAAGTAAAACCAAAGGCACTTTTTTATTTTTGTCATAGACTGCATGTGGCAATATGAGAGCATCTATTATTGAAGGTAATATGTAATCAGATTTTGATTTCATATATAGAAATGATGAACAATATTCAATAAGATTACTACATAAATTTTAAATATATGAAAGCATTTCTCTTGATACAGTATTAGGCTTTTTCAGTAATTCTATCAGTGACAGAACAAAACCTTGCAAAACATATTGCAAAGTACTTTTCAAAGATAACTGTTCTTCCATTGAAAAACTTATTATTTCTTTTTGTTGCAAATATTTATCATTATGCATTTTCTCTTTATAATCAATATGTTTTAGAAGATTAGCTGGTTCTGGGAGTGAAATCAGTAATTGGGTTAATTCTTGCATTTTCTTTGATGGTGAAATGATACATAAACAGCAACGAAACCATGATTTAATAATACTGCAGTGTTCCTTAGTAAGATAATTTATAATTTCTTTTTCTTTCAGCAGAATACATAAATAATCACATATAACATCAGCATTAATTCTGCAATTTGGTCCAAAAAAATTAAACAAGTCTGAAAAAACAAGTTTATTATTTAAATCAGGTACTTTTAAAAATAAAGTAAGTTAGCATAGAGCTAATAAAGGCACACTGAGGAAGCGGTGCAGAAGTTATTACATGACCACGAAGAAATGGTAGAATATAATTACATAATAATTGAAAAAATTTTTATGTTATGATCGTGAACATATAGGCTAGCTCGGGTGGGCAAACCGCGGGCCGCATGCGGCCCTCCAACTAATAGCTCTAATGCCGAAAATTTTATCGATAAATAAAATTAATACAAAAATATCAAATCTGTTTCATATTCAGCAAATATAGTTTATGTAATTTCTAGAAAAGTAATAAATAATAATTGATATGGTAAACTGAAGATGTTATTACAGTGTCATATTTCTTACAAAAATAGATTTGATTAAACGTTAATCAGAATAAACGTCTTCGCATAAGAAATCGATTGCAAAATATATTCAAAATCAAATAAAATCGCTTTGTCAGTCAATCAGCTCAATAGCTTTTGTAATTTCACGGTGTCTGTATTTAATATTTGTGCAATTTCCTAAACAGGTATGTGTTTAATTATTCTTTGAAATTTAAAATGGTTAAATTATAATTTTAATATATAATTTAAAAGAATTTCGACCGCGCAGAGCTTTTCTGAAAACGGCGTTTCACTTTCTTCGGTCTGCTGGCATTATTCGAACTCATAATTCATATAATGGCCTTCATTGGCCGTTAAAAATAAAAGCTGATCTACTAAGAAAATTGGCTTAATTTTAACATTTCACCCTTTTATAATATCTTAGTCAACAAATGAGGATCCCTAAGATTTTTGTATTTTGGCCTCATAATTTTCTAAGAGAATTCTATCACCTCAGACAGTTATTAGGTGAAGGCGGGATTTTGAGAGTTTTTTTTTTGCTATTTTGTTAGGTCCCTTTCTAATCAGATAAATTACTAAAGGGCAGGATCACTTCCAACCACGGGCTACACCCACACC
>AYEL01090002.1:0-32545 GCA_000484575.1 Olivierus martensii | reverse complement strand
GAAATAAATCATGGGAACAGCACTAAGATTCTTGGGGAAAGCGAAGCTTTCCGCGACTGTGGAAACTCAAAAGGGAATTGTTATCTATGATAGTTTTTAACCGTTCCGCTTTTTGCAGCGGATAGTGGGAACCATAGTATAATAAATCTATGGTGGGAATCAACCTTAATTCTTTGCGTTCGGCCTCGTTCTCGCAATGCTCTGACATTGTTTAGCAAACTTTTGTTTAACATTTGAAATATATATTCATTAACTTATTTTTTAAAATATTTTCAAGATTGAAATCGATGGTATTATTATTATTTTTTCTTTTCATTCGCCAAATCGATTAACTCCATCAGTTACACAAAAATTGTGATAAAAATAACGATTACTCCAAGGATATACTACCTTATACATTTTATATGTCGTTAGATAAAAGCTACACTTGTAATAATACGTTCTGCAATATTTATTTGAATTTATATTTTAAAGGGAATTTTAAAAAACAATTTATATTATTTGATCATTTTTCTCTACTTTTTGTTTTGTGGAGTTAATCGATTTGGCGAGTGAGCGGCTCATGTTTAGTGGCCATAAGGCGACATCTTTGGGAAAATCAATTCGCTGTTTAGAATTATCTTCTTCAGTGTCCGATTGTTCGTGTTGATCGTCGATATTTTCTCATTTTTCGGGTTTTCCTGAGCGCTCTTGTCTTATTTTCTTCTGTTTCTTTTTCATCCTGTTTCTATTCATTTGATTCTTGGTTTCCGTCCGCCTCCGCGTCCATATCTTTCATTTTATCGTCGGGTGTTTTCAAAAATGCTTTTAAAGAATTTTTTGACTCAGCATTAATTGTTCAATTTCTTTTTTGTCTTTTTCGTTTTTCAGCTCCAGACACGTATGTTCGCTTCGTGACTAAAAATCAAAATATTAAAATTCCAAAAATAATTAGTATTTGATTTATTAGGGTTTGGAAAAAAGTAAAAAAAAGGGTCGTATTCATAGTCAAAATTTAAAACTTTTTTAATCGGGTTAATTGTACAGATATTCTTGGATTAGGAAACATTGTTTAGTGTATAAATCTTATTAGAAATCGTATTAAAAAATTAAATATGTATTACTATCATAAAATAAGGGAGCCTCCTGGGTGGCGGGGCCCGAGGCGGCTGCCTCCGCCGCCTATGCGAAAGTCTGCCACTGAATGTAGCTTCTATCTAACGACATATAAAATGCGTAAGATAGTATATCTTTAGAGTAATCGTTATTTTTATCACAATTTTTGTGTAACTGATGGAGTTAATCGATTTGGCGAATGAAAATAAAAAATAATAATAATATCATTGAATTCAATCTTCAAAATATTTTAAAAAATAAGTTAATATAGTAAATATTTCAAATGTTAAACAAAAGTTTGGTTGTTAGGCCAATGTCAGATGCTGCGAGAACAAGGCAGAGCGCAAAGAATTTTCTCACTATTCACCGCGGAAAGCGAAACGATCAAAACCGCCGCAGATAAATGCGGTAGCAATTCCGTTTGCGGGTTCCCACAGTCGCGGTAAACTTCTCTTTCCCCAAGATTCTTAGTGCCGTTTCCATGATTCATTTCGTGTAAAACAAAATAGACGTTAAGTAACGAAAGACACTCACCGAGTGATGCTATTAGCTGCAGTAAATGAGGAAACTGAAACAAAATCGAGGAAGAGAAAATATTGGATCTAAAATATTTATAAGAAGAAATAAGAACAATGTTTCTACGCAATTTTGATTAGTGAGACGAAATTTAATGATAGAGAATCCCGCCATCTTGAGGTTGCTAAAAATTCAAAGTCACAAAATGCATGGATTTCATTGATGGATGTTACCTCGATGGATTTTGCCGCCGCGGAAAAGTCGAATAGGCCTAAACCAGGGGTGTCCAACCTTTTGGCTTCCTTAGGCCACATTAAAAGAAAAAAAAATTGTCCCGGGCCGCGCATAAAATATACTAATTCTAACGATAGTTGTTAAACCAAAAAGTTAATAAATAATGCATAATATGTCATATCCATCGTGACAAATACATAAAAATATCGTAACAATAATCTTTGACTTCTTTCGTTGGCAATTTTTTTAAAAATCATTGATGCGATCAAGAAGTTTCAATCACTGAAATAAGAAATATTTAAAAAAATGGAAATAGGAACTGTAGACGAGTATTTAAATAATAAAAAGTTAATTAATTTAATTAATTTTTTATATGTTTTTAGTACAAAAATGAAACATTTTTCTTTTTTAGTGAGATATTTGATGATGATACGACAAATTTCAAAAATAGAAAAATAAGTACATAAAAATTTCAATATTTTACGATTTTATGTGGGCCGACAACCCTGATCTAAACACTGGACGGTAGCGGATTTTCCGCCGCGTTTCCACGCTAGTGAACCAATTTTTACTAGCCGTCATCGACTTATGATCGCGCTACACTCCATACGCTCCTCCTTATTTTTGTATTTAATCATCTTTTAGTTTGTTTAATATGATAAATTATTTATCTTACAAACACCTTATTCTATTAATATCCACATATAACAGTAACAGATTAATTATTTTAATTTTTTATGACCACACTGAACAGCTCGCCGTTATTATCTAATATATAACATTGTATTAAAAAATTAACTAAATTCTTATCGTCGTATCCTAGACGACTAAAGAAATACTTTGTCTAAAACCAAAAAAATTATTAAAAAACTGATTAGTCGAGATTTTCGTGCACGCTTTCATGTAGATGGTATCGCACCTTTTCTACACCTCTCTCAATTGAGCCTTCCAATTTAGTGATTTTAAAAGATGTAAAAATATAATTCTAACTTTGAAGGGTAAATTCAAAAAATGTCTTAGGACAATACGACATTTTTTTTGTCAACAGATGACGCCACTTTCCATTCAGAAAGAACATTAAGTGGCGGGCGAAACAAGCGCCACTTTCCATTCAGGGAGTATACTAAGTGGCGGGGCGAAACAAGCACTACTCAGTAAGAGGCGAGGCGAAACAAGGACCTATTCCTATGACTTTTATATGGATTTAGATTTCACAGGCTGCCCACCCCTGCGGAGGGGTCAGCCGGATTGTGGAGGACGGGGTCTGCCCACCCCTGCGGAGGGGTCAGCCGGATTGTGGAGGATGGGGATCAACGGGCCGGGCCCGGACCCCGTGATAAATATTTTTAAGGGGTGGGACCCGAGAGACTCGAACTCGTGTCCTTCACGCGGCCATCCGGCCGACGTCAAAGAAATGCATTACAATGGTATTATAAATCATATTCATTGTTCACTTTGCATAAATTTGTTATTTGAAATTTATTATCTATTCATAGAGATGAAATATATTGAAATAATAAGAAAAATTATAAAAAGAAAAATGGAATATTAATTAAATAACGCGTGAATGTAATTGTTTTGCATATATAAATATAAATCAAATTGATTTTGAAATTTTCTTTTATATATATATTAACTATTTGTATTCGAATTTTAGCTTAATTAATGTTATTCTTAAAAATTATCTATTAGTAATTAATCTGAGACCAAAAATTAATATTTGGTTTTTAAAGTGTAGAAAAAAATCAAGACATTGAAACGATATAGTTGTCCTTATATTGATGAATGCTAACATTTTTTATTATTATTAATTTTTATCTAATACCGTAATGCTTAAATTAAAATACTATTAAAAGATCTATTATGTATCAGCAATATAGAACTGTTATCAGTAATAGGATAAAAATATTGTTAAAAATGAATATCATTAAAATCTTTTTTATCAGAGCATTAATCGGGATCAAGGATAACTAGTGTCGCGAGACTTTTTTTTATTAGTTTTAAAGAATTACAAAATTGAATGTTAAAAAAATGCTTATAACTCTCGGATTTTTAAATCGGTTATATTTAGTAGGTCATAAACAAATATTTTTTAATAAAGTTTAATAATTAAAAAACATTTAGAAGTAATTAAAAAATAAAAACAATGATTTGGATTATTGTCAGTAATACAGTAATTAAAAATTGTGTCGTTCTATGTAGAATGCATATCAGTTTTGATAGTAAAAAAATTATTCCTAGATTTATTCATGATTTTATTACATTTTAATTAAATATAGTGCATGTCGATATTTAAATATTTTGAAATATTTTATTAATTTATATTAGTCATTAACTTAGTTGCCACGCTTTTCGGCTGGGTTGCCCGCTCTCCGATAACAACTTTTAAATTATTTAGTAGAATAAATAATAAATTCATCGAGGATGTTTTTCCATTCAAGATGTCCTCGACAACACATTTTTAATTGTTACTCCAGCCAATTAAAAATGAGAGACATTCAAACTTCTTAAATAATATCTTAATATCTTATAGAAATAATTCATGGATTTTTATAAAATCTATGAATTATTTCTAAAAATTAATCCATTAAAGGTAATTGGTGCCATAGTAGTTAATCTTGTAGCTTCAACCATTTAAAAGTGGCAGATAATAAAAATTCTTTTTTTTTATATGCCAGCGCTTCTCAAACTTTTCCATTTGGCGACCCCTTTTACCCGAGAAAATACTTTCGCGATCCTGGATAGAGTTATATAAACTAGGAATACGAATTAAAACATTTGCTAAAATTTGAGAAGTTTAAACTATTTGATTGGTTTTTATGAACTTCATTAGAGAAGTCGTGACATTGAAGATGATTTTCATGATATATTTTTTAATCTCGCCTATTTTATTATTTCAAAATAGTGAGCATATATAGAAAATAGATAATATTAGTTGACTATGTAGAAAATTTTTAAATATTTAATATGTGCATTGGTCACAATGGAGACAAGAAATCGACAGAATTTCTTAAAAAAATTAATTTATTTTTAAAATCACATCCATATTTTAAAAAAAAGAAATATATATATATATATATTTTTAAAGTAAATGAATTTTTTAGAAAAAAACCCATTTCATTTCTTGCATCACTGCACCGCCACATACACTGAACATGTTAATGCAGATTTTTCACGTAAATTAGAGTTGTCTCAGTAGAAATCAATTTTTACAGAAATTTTTCCTAGAATTACTTTCAGTACAAGCAATTACAATAATATTTCCCAGAACTATTTGATATAATCAAATAATTTATTACTGTTTGATTATATTGATACAAACAAATATAAACAGGCACCTTTAATTTATTATTCAAGGAAGAGATAAAAGAATAATTATTTATTTTAGATTTTAATTTTTATTGGCATTTTGTCAAGGTCTATATATGAAAACTGATTAATTTTGAGATAATAATTCTTCAGAATCAAAATATAATATTTGCATCACAAACTCAGAATATTGCGCAATCGTTACTGTCGATATTTTTTTCTGAGAGTTTAACATCGCTTTCCAGCCGGTGGATATTAAACGATGGGACATTCCAGTGCTCACCACGATCCTCCCACATCCCTGGTAGGGTCAGATTGGATTCAACGAACCGGGTTCGGAGCTCTGCTGAAAAACTTTCGAAGGTGTGAGAGAAATGAATCGGAATCATTTCCGGGAAATGAATCCGAATCATCAAGGACGGAAACACAGCACGCTTCTACTGCGACTATCGGGCCAACTTGATGTTGTGAAAAGCCTCTTCTTGAACTTTTATTGATTCTTCGTAAATGTCAGTCATAACCAGTAACTTACTAGTCACTGTATCAATTTTTGATATTTTTTCGTATGTGGTCTAATATACAGGATTATAATCATCAATATTTTAGAGTAAAAATTAAAAAAATATACTTTAAACTTTAATTAACTGTATAGTTTTAATGATTTCTCCAATCATTAAAATATATCAAAAAGAAACTTCTACTTTAATGTTAATGGAAAGAAGATATAAAAATCAGAAATATAATTTTATTTAATGAGAATCATTTTCGATATCTGATGAACATTTATTGATTTATTAATTTTTAGAGTAATTCAAAGGTTTTAAAAAAGATAAAAAAATATATATATAATTTAAAAATCTTTTGCCATTTCTTAGTTCATAAAATCATTTTAAGTTATATCAAATTTTAAAATTAAGTGATTCTGCCGAATAGCCTACATTAAATTTTTGTTACGCCTTGGTTATATCTCGCGACTGTGGAAAAACAACTTCATTATTAGTTAATTAGTACTTTTACAATTTTTATAAAGTTATTTTTAAGTCAAGGTTACAAAATTATAGCAACATTAAATTAAAAATATATAAATTGAAAAATATAACTCTCGCAGTTTAGGTATGAGTAGACTAGTATTACTCAATGCATAGACTCTGGGTTAAGAATCACCATTTATGGCACAAGTCAACTATAAACAATCTATATGTTTTAAAAAATCTTTGCTATTGAAATACTGCATCAATATTAATATATTTATTTAAATTTGATATTATATTCTAATAAATTGAATAGATCAGAACATTTATTTAGTTGTGCCAATTCTTATAAGAGAATCACTAGGTCTCCGTAATTTACTTTCAGTTACCTTCGCAACACAAAATTATCTAAGATGACATTAACCGGTTTTCCCGGTTTAAAAAATTATTAAGTAGAAATGCCAGAAACAATTTATTCGTTTTTTTAAAAACATAAAATATAGTATTGCGTAGTAAAATCACTAGAATACACGTTAACTATCTTGATCGAGTATATCAATTGTTATCCCCTTTATTTGAATTTAATATTAGTTTTATTTAAGTCCCATTAAAAAGATCTTGAAGCCATTTTCAAATAAAATTCAGCAATTTATTAAAATATAAATTGAATTATAGTATTTGAAAAAAAAAGTTAATTTTTAAGTTTTGTAAATTTGAATAGTGCAATTTTTTACGATCGGTTCGTTATCTCTTAGGTTTTTTTTGTAAAAAAAATGATAATTACGAACAAAAATACAAATTTTATGTAATATTCGGTGTGTTCACAAAATCACGTATGTAAAAACCAAGTGTGGATCGAGTTTCGTTGTTTTAGAAAAAAATCATTAAAAATTATTGAAACGTTTCTCGCGTAAGTTGGAAATGTTCGCCATTCACATCTGGAGATTTTTTAACATTACAAATGAAGAGAACAGAATTAAAAAGGAGCATTTTAAATATATAATTTAACTATTAAATTGATGCTTTTATTATCTTGGATTCAATGAAAATTCATATAATTTAATAGTAAAAATTATCGGAAAAATAACATAAAAAATCGATAGTTTTAAAATTAAGTTATATTACTATACTGTATGCTGTATTTATTATATTTACGTCATCCATAAACGTTACTATGAAGAATTTACTTGTGATGCTATGTCTTTCATATATGAAATGTTTTTATACGTGTTCGTCATTAAAAAAATACTTAGAAAATGATTTAAAAGAACTGCGTGTACAAAACCGGCTCAAAAATTTTGAATGATGTGATGACGTAAATACTTTATAATATTTGCATCATAACTTCTGTCCAAGAGGGAAAAAACTGTTAAAACTATTGACGATTTTGATTATCCGGATGATTAAGACTGCTTATCGAATGGTAAACAGTCTTTTTATAAATTAATTATCCGGATAGTTCAAAATGTCAAAAGTATTTCTATTTTTTAAGAAAAATTTAATTTGTAGAAAATATTCCTTTATAAGTTTCTTTTGCTTAAAATAAAAATACTGTAGCAAATCGGTATCTGTAGTTCAAACCAGTTATTTCAAGATCATTGTACATGAAAAGTTAATTAGTAGAAATATGCCACTAGCATTTTTTAGTTGTTTCGCGAGATAGCTATTGAATAACTTAATAATGCAATTATTTTTTTTGTGTGTGTGTTTAGAACTTCTCTATCAGCCTTTTATCACTCTTAAGATGTGAGAATTGACAATATTAATGAGAAAAATGTATACATTTGTTGAAAATTTGTTTTTGTGTAAAGACACATTTAGTATGCACTTGCATTACTATAAATAAAGTCGATTTTTGTCTTTAGTGGCTTTGGTCCATCTGGCAAATATTTCCATTTTATTATTATGCATCATTTAAATATCATAAAACAAATCGGATAACTTTGACGATAATTTTACTAAATATCGATTAGCCTATTCTGATGCATTTATTGCTTAATCTGAATAAACCTTATTGCAGTTTTTTTTCCTTCCGCAGATAACCCGGAAGATAACCATTGATTTAATATGAAGCCCTATATATTTTTTTTTTATCTGGGTCATTTAGTGAAGCTTTACGTAAGAGAGCATACACGATTTGGGTTCATTGACACGGTTCACACGAAACTTTCACTTCTTTTTTTACATCCTGTAAAGCAGTTTCAATATATTTGTACGGAAAGATGAATTAGAACTTTCTCTTCATAGCTATATAATTAACTGAAGAAAATTAGTCAAGCGTGTACAATTTTAAATACTCGTAATTAACTCAAACAATTTTGCATAATTTTCGAATTTAGTAAAATGGCTTACTCTCGCGCAGGATAATTATTTCTACTTAAATTATAAAACTGAATCCAATTATAATATTAAATTTCAACTGTAAAGTTTCCGTCGAGATCTGTTTATCATAAAATATATACAAATTCTTTTAAAAGTAAAGGAGATTAAAAATAATATACATCTACTGAAATCTTTCTTGAAATAAGATAATTATTTAGTTCTGAATATCGAACTTGTATAACTAATAATTTCGAATATTTTCTTTCCTTCATATTATTATCTTATATAGAAAAAATTTTATCTGATATTATATAAATAAAAATGCTTGTATTGATTGTTTACAGGTTACAAGGTTTCGGTTCAACAACCGTTCGTAGCATATACTTTTTTTTAATATTAAAAAGTCAACGTTCATATGAATAAATAATTAAAAGATTTTTCAATTAAATTGTAGATACTGACCTATTATTTAAATTTTAATTAATGAAATTTCCAAAAATACGATTTTTATTTTTAGATCAAGCGCACAATTCTATTTTGGACATTAACTCTAGAGAAAAATTCGAGCAAAACACCTAATTATAGGTGCTTATATACTCGTAAAAAATTATCGCTAATCTTGTTTATAAAATATTTTTTTGATTATTTTTTTGTCTAAAGATGAATATAATAATACTGTTAAGAATTTATCTACTGAATGTTATCTATTCAGTTTACGTTACAAGTGATATTAGTAAAATGAATACAAGCCTTTAAAAATAATCAAAAGTCAAAATTTCTATAGATATATCACCTTCATTCATTAATTAAATAACCTGCGCCTTAAATAGCTCTTAGAGTCATTGGCATGGAATGCTAAGATAGTAGAAATGAATAGCTTTTTACTGCACAATAATGATCGATGGAGTCACTGCTGTTGAAAGCTCTTAAAATAACTATTTCGAACCAAATAATCGTAAAAAATAGTTAATCTCACGAAATTATGTTTTCGTTAATAAGTAAACAATTTCGTTCTGTTTATTTTGCTATTTTCTAAATTTAAGTCACGTATAATGAGAATTTTTTAAAATAAAATTGCGCTTCAAAACTTTACTATATAACGACGTCATCAAAAAAATCGATTTCTTTTCATCGATTATTCTTGAGAGATCGACAGTGTCTGAAGAATACTCGTTATTTTTCTTTAAGTAAAAATAGAAATGCTTATAAGGTTCTGAGATTATCGATCTTCATTCGTAGTTTATTAAGGGGAAAAAAAATCATGTGAATTTTTGCAAATAAGTTTTTCCTGCAAAATTTTAAGAATAATCATGATTAAACGGATTAGTTAATATCCGCATTAAATGATATTTAAATTTAAATTGTTAGGATCGATCATAAAATAAAAATTATTATTAATCAGTACAACAAAAATATCTTACTGAATAATAAAAATCATTTTATTATACAGTTTAATCAGTATGTAATCAAACATTAAATAAATATTTTTTATTAAGCTGACTTTTATCCCAGAAATTATAACGATGTATTTATATAATTATTATCGATCACGATTTTATTTATTATTTGTCATTTGCAGGAATACCTATACAGTACTGTATTTATTACTGTTAGAGGAAAATTAAACACGTATACAGTATGTATCTGTTAAGATCATATAACGTATCTGAAAATATCGTTGTGTGTGGCCTTAAAAATAGCCCTAGTCTAAAATTTACAAAAATGTCCACGGCTATATAAAATAAAATATATAAAATTCAATAAAATTTCATTTATTTTATTTTGAATTTCATATTTATTAATGATAATCATATTTAATTTAACACGTATATTTTTATAGTTCATTTAATGCTATAATTTTTCAATAGATTTTATTTTATTTTACCTGCGAATATTATTTTTGATCATCTTGCTTGCACTAATGTCGTTATTTTAAATAAAATATGCTATTTTGGAACTTGGTCTAATGTCAAACGAGCAAAATAGTTTTATTGCTATTCAATAGATTATTTGACACATTATCTTATTGGAGATTTGTGATGTTTATGTTATTTCGGTTTATGCAAAATCATATCAGTATCAATTCTAATATTATCTAAAACCGAATTTAATTAGAACATATATTAAAACTTTAAATATAAATTCGCTCTGTATAAATGTAATAATGAAAAATGTTGAACAAAGATCGTATAAATTTATAAAAAGAAACGTTAAAATATTATCTGCATATAATAAAATCATTACTTGCAATTTTCTTTATAACTCTAAAATTTTTCTGACCCTTGATCCAGTTGATTAGATTTGGCACTGCAATACCTATAGCCAACTTGAACCTGTTGCCAAATTTTTTGGATCCTCTCTTTATTGTCTGAATGATTATAGCTATATCATATACATTTTCAGATGAAATAATTTACAGTGGTACCTCGGTATACGTCCGCTTCGGAATAAGTCCAGTTTGGATGCGAAAAATTTTGCTTGGTATACGACCGACTCGCGTGCTAGAACTTGTATGAGTCTGTTGTATGTTCTCTTAAAAAACACATTCTTTATATAAAAATTATAACAAGTCGTAATAGCATTGTCTGTAATGACCAGACAATGTATTTCTGAAACATCCTGAGGAGAAGGCAGAAGCTAAGTTCTTTGGACAAATTTTTAATAAAAGTCAAACCTGGTGAACCTCAACAAGGTCCAAGTAGGGGAAAAAGACAGAAAATAGAAAGGGAAAAAACACCAGAGTTTTGTTTTTAATTTAATTATGTAATCTTAACTTTCGTTATAATTCTTTTAATAATTTAAAATTTTTAAATAACATTCTGAATATTGTATTCTAAAACGATATATTCTAATTGTTTTTTTGTGTAGCTGATGATGATTTATTGAAGTCGAAAGTATAATAAAAATATCTTTTTCCACTTTTAATAAGGCTTATTTATAGATATACTAAATATTTCTTCTGTTTAAAAGTTAGAATAAAACTGCTAACCTAAAATAAGAATTGTAAAATGTGAAATTTTATGAAATCAGAACCCAGATTCAATAAATCATACTACTACAATTAATTATCAAAGATGTGAAATTAAAATGTGTCTTATAAAAGTCATTTTCAATGTCATGTTCATGAAACTTAAACATATAGTTCAAAAAAATAGATGGGGGAATTTCACAAGTTTAAACATCTTTCATTTTTAAATAGTTGATCTAGGATTAATTGATATATTGTGATTTATCTGTTTCTTATTCTTTTGTAGATTTCATAAAAATTCACTTATTAGTTCCAAATATAATAAGACAATATCTCAGAAATATGAATCATTCATTCAAACTTCTGAAGCTATAAAGTTAAATGATTCAGCATTCAGATCATCTGAATGCTGCATCATTTAACTTTTAATGACAGAACACTTGTACCAACTTACCATATATAAAATTCTATTAATTAGTTCAAAAAATATTAATGAGGAATGGACAAATGGCACAATCTTATAAGTTTCACTTTCTTTTGGTAAGTAGGCTAAAAATAATAATAAAAAAAAATAACTAAATAATTGCAGTTTTTTAAAAAAGCTTCTTTTAATTTTAACAAAAAAGTAATTAACTTAAGAATTAAAGTGTATCAGTTTGGTTTTGAGAAGGGACAAAAATGATCTTTAGCTTCTAAGAGAGTTTTTAACTACTATAGTACTTTTATTGTGTAAATATAAAAACTATCTGTACATATTCTTTGAATTCTCCATTATATACAGTATATAAAATGAATTTTTATGTTTGAAATTGAAATTACTTGCTTATATTTTCTTATTCATTAAAAGTTTACATTTAGTTTATTATATATCATCATTTATTGCATCAATACTCAGAGTTAAAACATACAATATGCTATGCATCATAAGCAAAATTGGTGGGTAATTCATATGATAATGTTAATTGTATGATTTCTTATTAATGCATGTTAAAAAATACTAAATAAATATAAAATTTGATTAAATAAAATTATTATTTGTTATATAAACAAGTAATCTACATAAGAAAATTATATGCTGGATATATATTTTAAATCAGATCATGTAAAATTTTATCATTTTTATTGAAAATTTTGAATTTTTTTCATAATATATGAATATACACTATAATTTAAATTGATTTAATAAATTAATATATAAAAGTAGATTCTTTTTTGATATTAATATATCAGCTAAAGTTTTATTTAAAAGAATGCAAAGAATAATTTTGGAACTTATAATTTATTTTGTGAATAAATTATACATTTATAAGCTATTATTTTTTCAAAAAATTAACTATAAAAAGTTTTTCTATCCTGTTGAAAAAAAAACTGTCTTTTTAAAATTTTCCAATTTAACAGCTACCAAATGTTATCAAAAAAAGTTATATATCAGTTGTTCAAATTACAATAAGACTAACATTTGTTACAATTTTTTTACATTCAAATATGTTTCTAAGCTCCATAATTCACACTAAAAATAACAAAAAATAAAAATGGACATTAACCTTCCCAAAATGGATGAATGCCAAACTTGCACTCTTTCAAGACATTTTCAATAAATAAAATACTAAACAATGTAATATCCACTGTGAAAAATATTCATGTAAAAATTAACTAATATTTTTTATAATTAATAGTTCAATATCTCAACAAATGGACTAATGAGGGTTGACCCAACAGCCAAAATGCATCTTTAGGAGAAAAATTGAGCAAAAAGCAAAATAAAAAATTTTTTTCTGTTCATTTGTTATTTCCTCAGCTTTTTCTTTTCATCATTCTTGTTGAATGTTGGTAATTTTCCTCATTGTCTACTTAGGAGTTTAAAGCATTTTCATATAAATCAAATTTGTTATTTTTGAATATTTTATTTTTTTATTGATAGCTAATGTGATCTGTAAAATTTATCATATCTTAAAAATTAAAGATTTTTTTTTGTATTTTTAAATGCTAGATATTTAATAGAGAAAAATCACTATTTATAAACATTGTAATCAGACTATACAAAATAAAGTTTTTTGGATATTGCATTAATATTTATTTGATTAAAAATTTCATAATTGCTAAAATTTTATTTTTATGTAATAAAGAAAAAAATGTACTTTCCTATGTATTTTTTTATGCTATTAAAATTTTTTTTTAATATTTTGTATTTCAGGAATAATTAATTAATATTAAGAAAGTCGTATAAAGACCTTTGGTTATAAGGTCAACATAAATTTTTACGTTCTGTTGCCATAAAATTTAGCTTAATTATAAAGTTCAGTGCATAAATTGATTTATCATGGAATTATAAATGATATAATCAAACTATATAATTTATCAAGTTAATATTATTAAAAATTTTTATAATATAAAAATCTTTTTCTTAAGAGTAATTAATAATACTTGTCATTTTTCAGTTTACCTATGTTCACAGTATTACGAAGATTCACTATTTTAATTACTCTTATAGGAGAATATGCTGTTTTAAAGTAAGTTTTGATATTTTCCTTTTACATAATTACATTTTTTACTACTATTCACTAATTTGCTTTAACTATATCTAAAGAATAAGGCGAAGTAGTGCCATTATATCAACAGTATTTGCCATGATTGGTGGAGCTGTTATTGCTGCCATGTAAGTTGATTTTTATTATTAAATAAAGTTAATTTATTCTTTATTTGAAATATTTGAAAGCAAATTATTAAGTATTAATGTTCATCTGAAAGCAAATTATTAAGTATTAATGTTCATCTGAAAGCAAATTAACTTTTACAAAATTTCACAGATAGTACAAAATACAAATTTAATTTTATATGTATATTTTATTGTGATACTGTCTTTTAATAAAATAAATTATCTGTTTGTGACACCCTTAAATCCCCACAAAATGGAGAGTAGAATATTAAAAATTTGGCAGTTTGTTTAGGATAGCCATGAAATCCAAAATGCTACCCAAATATGATTGAAATTGTTTCAGGAGCTGGGGCATTTTAAGATCAGTAAGAAAATGTCTGTTTAGTCCTTCAGATTTTTATTTCTGTTTGAGTGTTGTAGGATCCTTTGCATTGGATTATTTATAATATTATACAAATAGGACTTAGATACTAATATACAGATGGGATTTGGAGAAAATAATTCTGGAACAATCTCATGATCCCAAAGATGGTCATTCATCATGTCATTACATTATTTGATGTAAGATGACATCAGTTTGATGATATTAAGACTTGAATTAAATTAATAAATTGATGACATTAAATGTATATCAATACAGGTAGTCCTTGACCTATGACTAACTTGTAATTACAATAGTGTCATCAATAAATTCTGCTAATAGTCAGTGCAGTTTGACCTGAGTTTGATACTTAGAACAATGATCTGATATATGGAAAGTGTCATTTGTTTGTCTTTGATTCTTGTAGTTTTTGTGTTCTTTATGTTTATTAAGATAATATATAATATTCTAATAAACATTAGTAGTGAGAAATCCATAAATTTTGAGCATTTTCAATTTCTGACCATTTCTGACTTATAATGGCAGAGTTTGAAAATTTTTGAAACTGAACTAACTTTATCATAAGTGGAGGACTATCTGTACATGACATGCAATGAAGCATCAGTTAATATGACTGTATATAGAATGAGAGAAAAATTATGTTTTATAAGTATTGTTCACTGGCTAGTATGAAATAACTTCATAAATATTGTACATCAATTATTATTAGCCTACTTTCTGAAGGAGATGGAGCTTACAAGAATGGAGTTTATGTATTTTTGTCTGTGTGCTCTTAACTAATAACTTTTGAACTAATTAGCATGAAATTCAATAATGATATTCTGCCATTAATCTCTTGAATGCTGGCAATTTTTTGAAATAAAACCTAATTAATATACAAAAACAATTTTTTATATGAACTTTTAATCATCCAATGAATTAGTTGATATTTTTAAATAGGGAAAAGTCCCCTGAACAAAATGAGCCTTGAATGAAGAAATTTGGCTGAAATTTTCAGAAATTATTTGTAAAAAACTGAGTTACATAACTTTTGTTGAATAAAGTTACATCATATAATTATTAAAAAAATTACATGAATTCATTGAAATGTTGCCATTTTTATTACTGTTTTATATTTATTAACTTGTTCTTATTTCATTTACACAATTTTTATCAATACTTTTTATGAATTTTTTTATTTATATCAGAAAATTCTAACATACATGAAAATGATCTCATCTAGTACATAAACAGCTATAATATATTTTATGTTCCTCTAATTGGATCTCAGATGGTTTAGTGTAGCATTGCACTCAATGCTACTTTGCACTGATGTACAAAGTAGGCTTGATTGTAATTTCCTAGGAAGCAAGTGCTGTTATAAAGCAAAAAAAATGTCTCATCCCTTTAAATGGTCTGAGAGTATTTGTTTCACTTTTTGCAATTTTCTCCTAAATTTTGGTGAAATTGAAACAAAAAAATTAACGATTAAGATATATTTTAGTTCATTTTAACAGAATTAACCATTATTTTCCTATTATCTACAATATTCTTTTTAATTTTCAGCATTTTATAGCTCATTTTATGAAAAATTTGATTTTTTCTAAAAATTTCAAAAATATCATTTATTGAATCCCATAATCAGAATAACTTTGATAGATTACACTATAAAGTCGACAGTATCGGATTAAAAAAAAAATGCAAATTCTATTGAGCTGTTCAAATAAACAACCATTGTTTGGCATTTATGGCATTTATAAACAATGCTGTTTACATGTAATTTAAAAAAAAATTTTGTCAAATGAAAAAATTTAGAAACCACCAATAATTATAAGACAAACAGCTCTACTAGCAAGCATAAAGTTATTTATTATAGTTTCCTGTAATGGTATTAGAAACCACCTTCAAAAGGATGTATTTTTTATGAAAAACACACAAAAAAACCAAATTGCAAAAGCTGGATTAATAAAATCAGAATTGAATTTTTTTAATTTGTTTTTTTAGTGTTTTTTATTACTTTTTGTTCCACTTCCTTGATGTCTGATCACATAAAAGGCACTAAGTGGATTAATGGACATCTCAATGCTGCATCCTTTAATCTTGCAAGATGGAATTTCATTTCTATCATAAAAATTTAATTTATATTATTGCCAATATATGGCACTAAGTGTTAAGCAATATAGGATGATATATGGCTTACCTGACTGTTTAACACTTAGTGACATACATATTGTGACATCATAGACCAAACTTAATGTCACAGTGATGTAGCAAATGGATGACATTACAGAATGATATTTGAACTGATATTTTATGGCCTCATTATAATACATAAAAAGTGATGTCAGTATGATTCAGTAAGACCCTGCTTAATGCTGCTCCATTTAACGCTGTTTTGATATAACATGGTTTTTTTTTCGAATTCTATATTTTTATTGATTCACTTTGGCATGATTTTTCAAACCATTATTCTTACATAAATCCAAAATCGCAGGAATTTGTTACATTGATACTCCTATGCTGTCTCACAGTGCACTTGATATCAGTGCAGTGCAGTACATACGAAAGTCTGCTGCAGTCAGAGTTCATATTTATGATCGGTCATCAATGTTATTTTACAGAAATAAAAATAACAATTATCCCATTTTAGTTTTAACCTGAATGCTGCCATTTTAAACTATAGTTCCTTGAAGTTAAAAATGTTTTTCTTTCATCAATATTTTTTCATTGTTTATAGTTTACTACAATCTGATTACTGCTTTTTGTTTTTAAAACTTTTTATTTTCTAATTTTAAGAATTTTTTCATGAATGATTTATGAATACAAATCGATATTAGCAATAAAAAATGTCTATAATTAATGTAATACAGTAGTAATACATGTTACAAAATAAAATAAAAAAAAATGCTATGTACAGTGGGTGATCGGTTAATGAACATAATCCGTTCTAAGACAATGTTCGTTATCCGAATTGTTTGTTAACCAATCATCGACCCGTGATATACGTTTTTGTGATATGTATATCGTGGGCTGCAAACATTGCAGTCCGCACTATGTATTTTAGCTTGTATATACTTGTGTCTTATCTCTTTCCACTTTTTTCCCAGCCCTCCCACAAAAATCATTCACGAGCCGCCGCTGCCAAGCAGTATCATATAATGCTTTACCTAACAGTTAAATGTTTTAAACCATTAAATAATCAATAAAGTTTTATATAAAAAGACAAACTTTATTAACTAATTTTAAAATAATTTTATATTTATAAATATTTTATTTACATTCCAGTATAATGTTTTTGTACCGGAAACTGATTGTTGCATTTAATTGGTCGTTTGAATCGATGATAATTTACTCTAATGTGAAAATTGTTCTGTTCAGTTTGATTTGGATTTATCCCAATGAGTTACATGATCCCTGATTATGTCATTTCCTTTTATCTCGTTTGCTCGTGACTTCTGTCGTATGTTCTGAAGAATGGCAAGTCAATGCACCTTGAATAAGTTGTTGCTGAAAGAAAATGTATGGATGAAAAAAAAAAATTATAAAATAACTTAAAAATTCCTATACATTACCTGTTGACTAGGTGTGAGTGAGACAGGTACAGGAATTGTAATAAATTGCTGACTTGCATTTCCTAAATATTAAATATATTTAAATTTTATGAATATATTAATTATTTTAATACTAAAAAATATATATAAATATACCTTGGTCCTGTTGTCCCAGATTTAAGATAACATTATCTGGGAGTGAATTTGTTGTGGAAGCAGCATAAACTACTCCTTGGTTGGTCTGATACATTACAGTTGCAGCAGAATTCTGTCCTACTGTTTGAGCAGGTATAACCATATTACCTATAGAAATTTTGAATGAATGAAAAATTTTTAACACATGTTAGCAAAATAATTTTAAGTACATACCTGAAACAACAGATAAGTTTTGCTGAGTTGTAGGTACAACAGTCATTGCATTTTGAGTCGACGAGGATGTAGTTGTGGCTACGTGTCCTACACCTATAAGTATCGAATTAAGTTGTTTGAAACTGCTAAATATTTTGCATTGAAAACGCACAATATTGGGCCTCGCTCCTACTACCTAATAAACGGTAAAGCATGATTAAAATTCGGGTAATTACTGTATTGTTTCCTTAAATTAATTTTTCAAATTTTAGACTAGCCTTGGATCTTTACCAAATACGAAGATAATAGCACATCCAAATGTAATTTTAGGAACATTCTCATTATATACACCAGAAAAGTAACTACAAATTCTAAAACCATCAGTGCCATTTGTTCCTATTCCAAATTAAAATATCTTGGAGACTATTTGAACGTTTATAATCAATCTACATTATCTTTTCCACAGCATTTCTGTTTCTGTTGTGCGATAATTAGTCTCTAATGTTCTTCTTAGAAATATAGATTAAAAGATCGTTATTACTACATCATTTTTACCCCCTCGAAAAATAAATTTCCGAGTTTCATTAACATATTGTAAGATATACAACTTTAAAAAAAAATTCTCTTCCATATTTACCATTTGACATATAATTTTTGTTAATCCTTGTCGTGATGTTTTTATACAGTATATGGCGGATATATGATATTTTATTACTAAACTATTAAATTTATTATTTTAAAAATAGATTTTTACGTGTCATGGATTATCAATTTAATCATTCATACTATTTTATTTATTTTTATTTCGCTATAAATGGGAAGTATTTTATTTTTTATTTAGCATAATTTTCAACAATGTAACGTAGATTAACATCTACATATTCTGTTCGCAGAGAGAGTGACTGGAGTTCGCGCTGATGGGCCTGTCCTAAATGTTGATACTTTACATCACTAACAGGCTTAAACTTCTTGAATAATATGCTATAAATCAAACTAGTGACAGACAATATTTAGTTTTTTCCCATGCCTGATCTCTTCTGTTAATTAAATAACAATATCAATAATAAAAGTGTTTCCTATAATCATTATCCAATTATTATTATTATTATTATTATTAAAACGATATACAATTATTGTGAATTCATAGCAATACTTATTGCTATCTTAATAATCGAGATGAGGCATGGCTTCTAGTGTTATATGGTTTATTAGAACATTGCTGATTTTTTAAATAAAAGATTCGTCTTGCTATCTTAATAATCGAGATGAGGCATGGCTTCTAGTGTTATATGGTTTATTAGAACATAGACGAATCTTTTATTTAAAAAATCAGCAATCTATTATAGAGTGAATTCTAATTAAATCTGTTACACAGTGTGACTAGTCTATTCACGAAATTAATGTTCTAATATTCCAAAATATAAATTAAAAATTTTTAACATTTGATGATTTTAAATAGAAATCGCAAACCGAGATGAAAGGTGTCGAAGATACGTTAATTGGCAAATATGGACTAGACACTAGATCGTGAAGACTGTTAATTTAATTCATGTAGGTGTTAAGTTAATTTAAATAATAATCTTTAAATATTTTTAATCACAGAATAAATAATCTAAGATTAATAATTAAAATAAACTTAAGTTATTTTTTAAAAGAATCGATGACTGATTTCCAAAATTTTTCTATTGGGTCCAATAGAAAATATTTGGGAATTTTTTTTCTATTCGATGCTAAATGCTATCTCCAAATCAAATTTGAAATTTATACATTCAACAGTTAAGACTGAGAATTCTTATCACTTACACTATTAAGCATATATAAAGTACTGTACTAAATACGTATAGTGTATTATTATATTGAAAAACAATAAATATTTTTTGTCAAAACAACTTCTTTTATTTTAATGCTAATATAAAATTTTACATTGTAGATTTGAAAAAAAATTTAAAAAATCTACTTAGATTACACCTGACGACAGTATCGGAAATCAGTATTTAGTCTATGGGAGAGTATAGAATTCCCATAGATGAGAAATCCTGTAGTAATAAGATTACTACAGGATCCCATAGACTTAATACTGATTTCAGATGCTATCGTCAAGTTTTTTATAGTCTTTTTTTACACTAAAACACCGTTTAGTGTAAAAAATTTGATTTGCAACCTTTAAGATGATTTACTTTTTTTCATGGTTTGTATAAATTTTAAATATCGTAAGAAAATCTTTGTATGATGACTTTTTATAAATTTTCATTAAAATAATTCATGCAATAATTTTCATAAACTTTCGATATAATTCTTCATTTGAGTAATAGATTAATACAGTGGTTCTTAACTAGTATTCTCCTGAACATGTAACACGTTCGCGGAACATTAAAGTATTCCGCGAAATTATGAAAGCGAGGCCTACTTGAATGGCCTTAGCGTACTGCGCAGTACGCATTTTATAATGTAGACCAGATTCAACTTGCAATTTCGAATAAACTATTAAGCAGGCTTACCCACAAAAACATTTAAGATTTTGTTATAGTTTTCGACATATTTGTGTGAGTTAGATTTTTCAACATTAATGGATATAAAAACTAAAAAAACACGAAAGACTTAGGAATATTGATGAAGAAATGAGGGTAGCTTTATCACATATTAGACCTGACATTGCTCAAATCTGCAAAAAACAATTAGCTCAGGCATTGCATTAAACTTGATTTAAAAATGTTCCATTTTTCAAAAAGAGTTAGTTACAGTTCTTTAAAATGTATATTTTTTAATTAATGTATTTTTACCAGGGCCGCCGAGAGAAATTTTCGGGCCCGTAACAAGTCTATGGTCCGGGCTCCACTTAAAAAAGTGCATCAGCCTGAGAACTATCGGACACGTATGTGACACTTCAGGCCCAACGATCAAGCCATTTTCGATGCCAGGCCCGTGACAAGAGTCATGGATGTAACCCCTTCTCGGTGGCTCTGATTTTTACTGTTATTTAATGTGCAATGTATAATGCACAATTATATGCATTTTTTGTTGTTTGTTCTATGATCTTACCAGGTTAGTGATATAGTGTTCCTCAAATTTTCTTTACAATCAAAAGTGTTCCGTGATTTTGAAAACGTTAAGAATCACTGGATTAATAGTTATACAAAAAAAATTCAAAATATTCAATATAAAGAAATAAAACTTTTTTACATTAAATGTAATTTTAGATGGAAAAATTTTATTTATTATATTAAGAATTAAATGAGTTATCGTATTTATAAAAATAGGATATATCTAGATAAAATTTAATATTATCCTGGAATCGGCTGATTGGCCACGTGGAAACGCTTCGACTTTCCACTTTGGAGGACCCGGATTCTTGTCTCTGATCCCATCCCTTGAAAATGTTTACCATGGGGTCCGGGCCCCCCGTCGATTCCCGTCCTCCACAATCCGACTGACTTCTCCGCAGGAATGGCCAGCCTGTGGAAGAGTTTTTTCTTCCGTCATTTAATATTCTGACAGAATGGAAAGTGGAGTGATCTGTTGACAAAAAATATCTTCGACCCCTTATCAGAATAATAATAATTTCTAATTGAACAACAATAATCCAGCTATCCTGGATCCCTGAACAGGATTCCATTCTAAGAAGATCTCTTGGAATGGGAAACCAAAGCATTTCCAGTGTTTTTCATCAACAGATGATGCCACTTTCTACTTAATAAGAGTATTAAGTAGTGAGGTGAAACAAGCCCTTCCATAAGCTGCCCACTTCTGCGGAGGGATCAGGTGGATTGTGGAGGACTAGGATCGTCGGCAGGGCTCGGATAAAATAAATATTTCCAATGATTTCACTTTTCATAAGATGTATAATAAACCTTGTTACACTACTAATTAATAAGTTTCGCTAGATGAGACCCAAGACTCGAACTCGGATCCTCCAGAGTGGAAAGCCGAAGCGTTTTCACCTCGGCCAGAGGGCCGCGTAGTAAATCTGTGGCTTACCACCCTGGAGGATCCGGGTTCAAATCCGAGTCCCCACACCTACAGTTATTCAGGACGGGTCCGGGCCCGACCTGTTGAACCTCATCCTTCAATCATCCGGTTGACATCATAGGTGTTGGCTAGCCTGTGATGGGCTCTATAAATGGCCGCCGCCAGAAACAGTATATCCCTCGTGCGATATGGCAGCTTAGCCACTCTAACCTAAAGCATTTTCATACTTAATCCAGTCAACATAGCATGGTTCTTGAAGTAAGAATGAGGGACATAACATTAAGAAGTTAAATGTGATTCCTTACAAGGCTCTGTCACCTTAAGAGAGATATTTTTCAGTTACTGATAATCAAAATTGTATGGGATCATCCATAAACCATGTCACAATATTTCGAACACTTTTTGACCCCCTCGCTCCCTTTCATCAATATTTGTGAAATTAAGCTTGACTCACCTACTTAAAAATTTTTATTCCGATTTTATATAAAAATAAAAAAATACATAAAATAAATAAAATAGTTGAAAATGGAAATTACTTTACACTAGTATTTTGTTACTTATACATAATGGTGATATTCAAATTATTTAACAACCGGTTCGCTTAAATTTGATGTCGGGGGGTCTCGAAGAAATTTATAAAATACTTTTATTTATGTTTAATTAATAATTGTTGATGATAGAACAATACAGTCATACTTCGACTTAAGTCGCTTCAACTTTACGTCGGTTTTTTTTTTTTTAATAGGAAAAATAAGTCTACTAATGGCTGGGTCTCGCAGGCGTAAAACGCAATCTACTGTAAATACTTCGGTGTATTGATACTAATGTTAATTTCCCTGTATGGCTAGACGCTACGTCATTATGCTGAAGTTCATTCTTGTTCAACTTTCTATGTTGCGTACAAGAGTATCTTGACCATTCGTCCAATCGGGGGTATGAGCTGGTAATTGAAACTTATAGAATTATTTAGAATCTTTAAAATGTTATTAACGACGTTACGGGGTTATTTATAGGGAGTCTAGGTCGTTTTTTAAAGAGAAGTCGAAAAACGATATAAGTCTAATAAGTTGTTAGTCTTGGAACGAATTAACGACGTAAGGTGAGGTATGACTGTATTAAGAAAATTACATAAATTAAACAACATAAATAACGATAATAGCCCAAATAAAAATGATTAACACTTACAAAACACAGCGATAAGTAATTTATTCTTATAATTTCCAGATCATTTTCTGATTATTGCAAGGTATAGATGGAACTTTTTCTTTCACTCGCCATTTCCTTCACCATTTGGCAAGTGGCACACTTGCCAAATGGTGTCCTTTCCTTAGCCATTCTTTGACATAAGGAATTGCATCAAATTCTTCTACAGATTTGCAGAACAAAAATTAACAACTGGTTCGGTCGAACCGGTTGAATAACACCGCTGCATATACAGGTTAGGTTGATTAAACCTCTGTATCTTTATGAGATATTCTTTACCTGGCGCGGTCACTAATAGAGCCCATCACAGACTGCCAACACCCATGATGGGATCAACCGGATGATTGAAGGATAAGGTTCAACGGGCTGGGCACGGACACCTCCTGAAAAGCTGGAGGTGTGGGACTTTATGAGATATTCTTTACCTGGCGCGGTCACTAATAGAGCCCATCACAGACTGCCAATACCCATGATGGGATCAACCGGATGATTGAAGGATAGGGTTCAACGGGCTGGGCCCGGACCCCTCCTGAAAAGCTGGAGGTGTGGAACTCGAATTTGAATCCGGATCCTCCAGAATGGTAAGCCACAGCTTTTTTAAAAGAATACTGTATATGCAGAATCGGTCATCCGGCCGACTCTGCATATACAGTATTCTTTAATTTACAAATAAAAAAACACTTATAAATAATAATAAAATCTTAGAACTAGATATATGTCTTGCATTTTATAACAAATGTATTTCTAAATATTTTACGTACAATCTTATTTTTTGAACAATTAAGAACATAAATTTTATATTTTATAAAAAAATTTAATAATAGAAATATAAAACTCTAACCATTTTAACAATGTGACGTTTTTCAATTTGCATAATCCCTTCCCTCTCTTAGATCATTTATCGTCACAAATTTATTATCCCCTTTCTCCTCTGATGCAGTTTGAACATGAGATCATTCGAATCAGGTAAGTTTCTTTGGGTAAGCTCAAGAGTAAGCCATATGTTACTTCCTTTGTTGCTCCTATACTGCTATAGAACTCTGTATATAATAATGTTAATACTTAGCGCCATCTTATGGCAATAATATTAGCTAAAATTTTGATAAAAATGAAATTCTATCCTTTCAAGATTAAACAGTCCTATAGGATTAAAGGATGCGGCATCGAAGTGTCACTTTAATGGCAGACCACCAATACTGAATTTCATGCAAACCTTCTAATTAGTTTAGAAGTTATTAGTGGAGGATATACAACAGACAGGCACAGGCCTGATCTTACGTCTTCGTTTCTTTCGGAAAGTATGCTAAAAATTAAAAATGAATACAATACATTTTATTGCAAAAAACGACGCAGATTTGTTGTAGGCGTATGATGCGGTAGGCATATGATGAGGTGAAAATGCTGGTCTACGAGACAAAGGTGGAAACATGACAGGCATTGTTCGAACACATTTCTATATTGTGGCATTCATCAAAGACAAACACAATGAAAATTAAAACGACATACTCGCGTGATTCACAGATGAGCTGCATTGTGTATTGAGATGTAAGGTGGTATTTTTAAACAACTATTATAAACGTGTAATATTAATGTAAGAATAAACACTACCAAATATAGGTTTACTTACTCGCTCAGTTACTCATACTGAAGATACTTCTATGACCGACAGAACCTTCTATGAACCGTTATAGAGACATCTCCATAGACTACTCAATGTAATAAAACAGCAAAACTGTCAGATAATGCATACCCGTTCTTATGACGCTCCTTATTGGCCCCAGATTCACCCTTCTCGTGCTCTCTCGAAACTCCCTGTGTGTTCTTTGGCGATGAAATTGTAACCATTTATATATCTAGCTGAAAGGCATTTGTATATCGAGTATGACGCTCCTTATTGGCCCCAGATTCACCCTTCTCGTGCTCTCTCGAAACTCCCTGTGCGTTCTTTGGCGATGAAATTTTAACCATTTGTATATCTAGCTGAAAGGCATTTGTATATCGAATTCCGCAGTTTTTGCTCTATTTTTAGGGGGTGCGTCGTTTTCTCAACAAAATGCATAATGTTCATAGTTCATTTCATAGTTTTGCTATCTACAGAAAAATCATTCAAAAGCGCCCATTACTAATATTAATCTTATTCTCTGCATAAATACTGTATCACTCATCACAAATATTAATCACATTGAAATTTCAAATACAGATATGAAATCATTTATCCGGAATGCTTGGAACCTAAGGTTTCTCCAATAAGAAGTTTTTCCAGAATTTTCGGTACCTCACCTAATATCTATTATAATGTTTAAAAATTACAAAACAAAATAAATAAAGCTCTATTTTTGAAATTAAGGTATTTTGATTTAATTAACACATTACAAAAGCAGAACTTAAATTTCCTGCAATTGAATCCTGATGCATATGTAAAATTTACAGATTTTTTATTGTACTGTATTTTCCAAAAAAAAATTATTTCATGAAATTTATTGTTAATAAAGTGCTAATTAGTGCCAAAAAAGAATAAATAATACTGTCAATTATATGAAGAGTGCATACTTTGACATACACAGGATGGGTGATGACAAATGTTCATAACTATGGATTATAGCAGATTGAGCAAAAAAAGCCATATAAACATAGATCCGATTCTGAACGGATCGGAGTTATGACTGATTTAGTTGTAAAAGAAGGCTACAGAGACAAAACAGACTTGTATTTGGTAATGTTTATCCACCTAGATCTTCAGACCTAAATCTTTTAGATTATTGTGTATGGGAATGGATGAAAATGCTGCTCTACGAGACAAAGATGGAAACATGATAGATATTGCTCGGCTACATTTTGGATGTTGCAGCATTCATCAAGGATAAACACAATTAATTAAAACGATCTACTCGCGCGATTCACAGATAAGTTGTATTGCGTATTGAGATGGAAGGTGGTATTTTTAAACAATTATTATAAACGTGTAATATTAATGTAAGAATAAACACTATAAATATAGTTCAACTTGACCACTTAGTCTATCCCACCAATTGAATGAATAACTTCTTCCAAATCAGGATTTTTTCTCCGCTATAATTGGCAGTGCTGCATTACCACAGAATTCAATTAAACCTTTTCTTTAAAAAACCATTTATTAAATTTCTTAAAATTTGATGAACTGACATATTACAGGATGCATTTCGGCAACTTTTGCCCTCTTCAGCTATTTTTATATATATAAATCAGCTCATCTTTTTACACAAATAGTTCTACAACATTTTCAAACACCTGCTCAGATATCATGAAATTTACATATTACAGAATTAAATCCGACTAACTTTGTTTATAAACATGGTTTTGTTTTATTTAAAAAATTACTACTTGATACCATACCACTTAAATTCTAGTTAGAAGGAAATCACCACTGGACATTATAATTTTTTCTTTACAAATTTAAAACTGGAATTTAAGTGGAATGGTATCAAGTAGTAATTTTTTTAAATAAAACAAAACCATGTTTTTAAACAAAGTTAGTCGGATTTAATTCTGTAATATGTAAATTTCATGATATCTGAGCAGGTGTTTAAAAATGTTGTAGAACTATTTGTGTAAACAGATGAGCTGATTTAAATATATAAAAATAGCTGAAGAGGGCAAAAGTTGCCGAAATGCATTCTGTAATATGTCAGTTCATCAAAATCGCCACTTTGAGGCAGCATAGCAGGATTCAGGAGGGGTTATTATTATTATTATGTCAATGTGAGTACGAAATAACTCCGGAGCAAAAGTGCTATGTCGGACAAGAGTCTGCGAATGATCGTGACTATAATGTACAATTGCTTCTATATTAAACTTTCAATGTTTTTAAAATTGTTAACAGACCTGAGACTGAAGAAAATAAGACAGAATTGGTGAGGTTGTCATAGGATCTAAAGAAGTTTAATAAATGGTTTTTTAAAGAAAAGGTTTAATTGAATTCTGTGGTAATGCAGCACTGTCAACTATAGCGGAGAAAAAATCCTGACTTGGAAGGAGTTATTCATTCAATTGGTGGGATAGACTGAGTGGTCAAGTTGAATATTAAAGAAACCGCTACCTAACTACTTGATATTAACAATAAACATAGGTTTATTTCTTCATAGTCATCTCTTGCAACTAAACCAGTTATAATTCCGAAACCATTTAGAATCGGGCCTATGTTTATATGACTTTATTTTTACTCAGACAGATCTCTGACGTAAGTTCTCAAAGTTATAACCTTTCATCACTACTCACTCCATATTTGACTACAGTCACAACGAATCGCATCGCATTCATTCCTAGTTCCGCTGTGGTTGACAGGGCATCGCTTTGGCCATAACACGCTCGTAAATAAATTTTGTTAATTAGTTGAAAAATTCATAATTTATATATAGGCCCTACTAATTTAAATTTAACATTAAAATTTGCCAAAAGAGCGAGTTTTTCAGTTCCGACTTTAGCAAATATCCGTAAATGTATTGAGATTAAAATCACTTCATTCTGACAATATTAAGTACATTTTTATAATAATTTGCCATTCTAATGAGGAAGATTCAAAAATGTAATCAAGAATACAGTAAAAATATTTGAACAATAGATTAAAAATAGATTCAATGGCATTATAAAGCAAGAACTGATTAGAATATGTTCTAAATAAAAGTGTAGAATATCTACTTATGACAGTGGTTCTTAACTGGTGTTCCCCGGAACACTGATATTCCGCGAACGTATTACAAGTGTTCCGCGAAATTATGAAAGCAAGGCCTACTTGATTGACCTTAGCATACTGCGCAGTACGCATTTTATAATGTAGACATCTTGTCTACATTATAGTACAAAAATTGCATTTTCGAATAAACTATTAGGCAGACTTACCCACAAAAGCACTTAATATTTTGCTATAGTTTTCGACATCATATTTGTATGACCTAGGCTTTTCAACATTAATGAACATAAAAACTAAAAATCGCGAAAGACATAGGAATATTAATGAAGAAATGAGGGTAGATTTATCACATATTAGACCTGACATTGCTCAAATCTGCAAAAGACAATTAGCTCAGGCATCGCATTAAACTTGATTTAAAAATGTTCCATTTTTCTAAAAGAGTTATTTACAATTTTTAAGAATATATGCTTTTTAATTAATTTTTTTACTATTATTTAATGTGTAAGGAATAATTTTTAGTAAAATACGTGTCATACATATTTTTGTTGTCTGTTTTATGATTTTACTGATATAGTGTTCCTCAAATTTTCTTTACAGTCAAAAGTGTTCCGTGACTTCGAAAAAGTTAAGAACCATTGACTTAGGATATGATAACCAACGTTGATGACAATAAATAAGAACGATTCCACATCAACTGTTTATATATTAATTTTTAGTTTTAAATGATTTCTTTGGATGATTGAAGTATATGTAGGCTATATAATAATAGGGAGCGAAGCTAGCTATTATTATATACTTGTTTATAACTTTGGCTTATGAAAACATATGCACTAATTATGGTCGCCTTGTTGAGTCTACATGTGCAGTAATTCTATATTCTTATTATATTCTGGAACTTAGCCTGTTTTCTAAGCATTCTGGATACTGGGACATCAAATAATTGGTCCAATACCCGTCCAATAAAGTGATCTGACAATAGCCTATCTATATTACAGTCTAAATGGTTACATTAGTTTCAGTTAATCGCCGAATTTTACCTTGACTAACTGTAAATGTAATAATAGCAATACTGTATTAACTATTTATTATCAAAATAAAATAAAATAGGATATATATCAAGTTGTACTATGTTTATAAAAAAACCAATAATAATTTATTCATGTAATTTTTTATTATTTGATTAAACTTTTCATAAAAATATTTAAACAATATTACATGCAATAAATTGTAAAACTAAATCGCATAATTTTCTTTAATTTATAAAAAAAAATGTTTATTTGCAAATAATTGAAAATTAACAAAATTTGGAATATTTCAAAAATTTCTATGTAATCAGGCTCAAACGGAATAAAATATATAAAACTATCACATATATTGTTTAGAATATTCTCAGATTTGAAAAGTTACCATTGAAAGTATAGGAAGTGTCCCATCTGTATTAGTAATCTGTGCCTACAGGCCTGTTTTTTATTATTATTATTATTATTAATTTTTGGAAAATCTAGTGCAAACGGTAACAGAGATTTGACATCAACGGAATGTTTACCACATACAGTAGCAAATTTGGTTGACACACTATCGGGAAAATTTAAAAGTTTTGAGGGAAAAAAAATCGTTTAAAAATTTTTAATCATCTCATTTACAATATATTATATATTAACATATAAATCTATACAATATATGTATATATACACATATAATAATTAAGTACGACATACAATAGAATATTAACTTCTTAAATTAATCTTTGTTTAAATTAAGCAAAGATTAAACATTTTCCAGAAATTAGCAATTAGGAAGCAAGCTTTAAAAAATCTTCTTTTAAATACAATGCTAAAAATTTCTTAGCATAATGAGAATTTTTTGACTAAAATATAGGACGCCATCTTTCAATGTACGACATACAATAGAATATTAACTTCTTAAATTAATCTTTGTTTAAATTAAGCAAAGTTAAACATTTTTCCAGAAATTAGCAATTATTTAAAAAATCTTCTTTTAAATACAATGCTAAAAATTTCTTAGCATAATGAGAATTTTTTGACTAAAATATAGGACGCAATCTTTCAATCAAGAAATTTCTTGCATTCAAAACTATAATATAAAGTATGGGGCTTCGTTCTAAATGTATTCAAATGGTTAAAATTCCACAAGTTACTTGTTGCTTCAAACAAGATAAATAATATTTTATTGAATAGTATTTATTTATGCTCTTCATAAGAAATGATTTATAAATTTTCATAAAAGTACGATGCTTGGGTTTCATAGTTATCACCAAGGATTAGGTAAAATTATCACAATGATGGTGGCGCAGTTGTGATAACCAAGGATTTTACCTAATCCTTGAATAATATTTTATTGAATAGTATTTATTTATGCTCTTCATAAGAAATGATTTATAAATTTTTATAAAAGTACGATGCTTTGGTTTCATAGTTATCACAATGATGGTGGCGCAGTTGAAGCGGGTGATCAAATGAACTACAATCAGTTTAAAAAATACAATAAAACTATAATAATTAAATTAACTTATAGTAATTATTTCAGTTGAAGCGGGTGATCAAATGAACTACAATCAGTTTAAAAAATACAATAAAACTATAAGTTAATTTAATTATTATTCATATTAATTTCTCAAGTTTATAAATTTAAATATAATTCATAGTATTAATAAAATACAAACGACAGCATTCGTTTCGGTAGATACAGGGTGGTTATAATTAAAGTTTCCCTACTCAGAGCCCTCTGGAGACGGCTGTAATTCATATATAGCAATGAAATTTAGAATATATGCAATCCAGATCATGCGGGAGAGGATTACACGAAAAAAAATAGTTCAAATTTTGGCCACAGGTGGCGCTGTCAGTAGGAACGGCATGCAAATTCGATTGGCTTTCGAACCTTAAATACGGTAAGCAGGTGCAGGAAAAGCAATCTTCATTATGGCTTTGGAGAAGAAGGAACATGCGCTGCTGATAGTTATTTTATCAGAATAGCGGCAATAGTCTGTGCAGGAAAAGCAATCTTCATTATGTCTTTGGAGAAGAAGGAACGTGCGCTGCTGATAAAATAACTTTATCAGAATAGCAGCAAGTCTTGCTGTAGGAACGGCATGCAAATTCGAAAAGCGCGCTGTCAGTAGGAACGGCATGCAAATTCGATTGTCTTTTGAACCTTAAATACGGTAAGCAGGTGCAGGAAAAGCAATCTTCATTATGACTTTGGAGAAGAAGGAACGTGCGCTGCTGATAAAGTTATTTTATCAGAATGGCAGCAATAGTCCTGCTGCACTTCGGGAATATCGTCGCCTTAAAGGGCTGCGAAGAGGGCCCATGTCGATGCCTGCGCTACGAAAAATGGTTCAGAAGTTCGAACGGACTGGCGAGTTGTCTGTGGCTCCAGGAAGAGGACGGCGGCTGATTGCGTCCGAAGTTATCGATGAAGTTGCAGTTGCCGTTGTTGACAGAGTTGGACGTTCCGGAAATTCATCGGCAAGTTCTCGAGCAGTGGCACGTGAACTGTCTATTCCTTGGTCCACAGAAAGAAAGGTGTTGCGTGACGGCGGCCGATTGCGTCCGAAGTTATCGATGAAGTTGCAGTTGCCGTTGTTGACAGAGTTGGACGTTCCGGAAATTCATCGGCAAGTTCTCGAGCAGTGGCACGTGAACTGTCTATTCCTTGGTCCACAGTAAGAAAGGTGTTGCATTCCATCTTGCATTGCTACCCACACAAGATCCGTGTGGTGCAGGAGTTGAAGGCGCAAGATCCCAGCAACGCATCGATTTTCGCTTACCGGTTCTTGGCGAGGATGGCTGTTTCTGCTACCTGGCCTTGGAATATCCTGTGGTCCAATGAGGCTCATTTCAACGTAGCGGAAGCGGTGAATACGCAAAACTGTCGCATATGGGGTTCCTCGCATCCCTATGATGTACACGAACAACCACTCCATTCCGATTACGTGACTATGGTGAGGATTCACTGCCGACTTTCTTCTGGGCCCATTTTTCATTGAGGAGTTAACACCACAAGGTTCAGTGAGGTGCACGGTTACGAGTACCCGTTACAGTCAACTCCTTAGGCAGCATGTGGTTCCTGCTTTGCAAGAACGAGGATGCTTGGAGACCACTATCTTCATGCAGGATGGAACAACTCCGCACACTGCTCGACAAACGAAAGAACTGCTTCTTGCCAACTTTGGCGAAGATCGTGTCATCTCTAGAAGCTTTCCAGATGCCTGGCCTGCCCGTTCTCCAGATCTGAATCCATGCGACTTTTGGCTGTGGGGATATCTTAAAGATCGTGTTTATCAGGAAGGTGTACGGTCTGTGCATCAACTAAAGGCAAGCATAAAGATGCATGTTACTGCCATTCCCCCC
>AYEL01090001.1:0-14825 GCA_000484575.1 Olivierus martensii | reverse complement strand
TAGAGTTGAAAAACTTCATCACGTTCATTCATTTTAATTTCGCATAAATATCTCACGGGCGCCGCCATGTTGCTCAGACCAATGTCAGAAACTACAGAGATGACTGACGAATATCTGACTATCTGAGTTCAGAACTCGTCAGTTGTCTGATTTACCGAACGCGGCACTTCAGTCAATGCCGAACGATCATTGTTCAGATTTCTTAAGAATTCTGAATTGCCGAATACGCCTATTGTATTTTTGATGTCATCATTTATTCCCATTTTCTTCCCAGAGAATGAAACGTTGGATGTGATTGGCCCAGATGAGAAATCCTAAGATTAACTATTAAAAATACCGTAATTAATTTTAGGATTTTAATATCGATATTGTTGGTAAACTATCCTTTCTATATTTAAAAGGAACAAATATAAATACGTAAAATCTTAATATTAATACTGTTACATATTAACCAAATTATAATCAGATTTTGCGTTATAGTAAGGTGACCAAACGTACTCCTTTTAAAACCTGTACTCCATTGCATTATTTTGTACTCCTTTGTATTTCTAAAAAAAACTTTAACGATTATTATACATTAACTTAAAATTATTGATTGAATCTGCACTATGTTGCCCCGGCACTAATGCAGCTGTAGAGAGATAATTTTCGCTTGGTAATGATTATTGGAGCAGTGAAAAATCGCAACCTATCTGTAAAGACGCTAGCTGCAGTTTTAACGGTTAAATTCAACATGAGGGATGCAAAGTGTTCTGATGTGTGCGCGCTATTGGAAGAAAACTCAGAATTATCCAGAAAGATTCACACACAAAAATATGATTTCAATAATTAAAAGTCATATAAATTTAAAATCATATTCTTTTAAAAATAAATATAGTCGATTGAAGAAGACTCAGTTTTTTTTTTCCACAAACCTAATCACCACATCCAATGCAAAATGAAGACGACCAATTATTGGTCGTCTTCATTTCACATCACACAAAATACGAGATCTAAAAAAAAAGTCATTCGGTTCTCGACTCCGAAATATTCGGGCAGTTTTGAAGGGCAATCTCGGGCGGCCGGCGTACTCTTTTGTGCCAAAAATAGTTGGTCACCTTAGTTATAGCATAACATAGTAAAGAAATTTTTTAGACATTCGCATTGCCTATGGCTAAACAAATTGATTATTCATTCACTCTGACTTAATTTACTATATTTAAAAGCTGATTTTCTGATTTATTATAAAATTTTACGAGACACGAAATTTCGTAACAGTAACACTTTCAATAATGATCCGAGAAGAATGCTTTTTCGCCATATTGTTATTGACGACGATGGGCCTCGGACTACAAGATTGAAATGTGGAGCCGAATTTCGGCGAAGCATTTCGATGCGCGGGTTCCTGCACTCAGGTGCAGGGCAGGTCTTGTAGGAGGAACTGAGAAACGTAGTGATCCCGATTAGGTAAACTTTCCTTATCCCGCGGGAGAGTTCACCTTTTCGGGATGGTAGGGAAGAGGTGGTGTTTCGAAAGTGCTACGTTTCGGTTCCCATCTTCGTACAGGGGGGCGGCTACCATGTGCCGTCCAGTTTTACTCATAATGGAAATTCTGCCGTTCCATTATGGGCTTTCTGGGAAATCAAAAAAACCACAAAGTAGGTGAGACCTTGACGTTGGTTTTGTGGCTTACAGTGAAATAATTTCACTAACAAACATCACCTGGCAGAAAAATTATAAAAAATTAGCAATGTATATTTCACTACCCAATGTTTCCCCTATGGATGGGTCAGAATCACCTATCGTTTGACTTATGTTTCTTAAGAGATTACTAGAAAAAAGATAAAACCTTTTATTTATTTATCATACTCTCTTTCAAAGCATCCTTTTTTTCTTTCTATCCTATATTCTTAATTCAACCTTTGTTCTTACAATATATATTCTTATGAATAAAGCCCATTATCCCTTCCAAAATAAATAAGTACTTAGTGTTTGAGTATTTTTTCTTAAGAGATTACTAGAAAAAAGATAAAACCTTTTATTTATTTATCATACTCTCTTTCGAAGCATCCCTTTTTTCTTTGTATCCTATATTCTTAATTCAACCTTTGTTCTTACAGTATCTATTCTTATGAATAAAGCCCATTATCCCTTCCAAAATAAATAAAAATACTCAAACACTAAGTACTTATGTGAATATCAAATAAGATTTCATTTAATTTTGTGTTAATTTGTTTTCCTAAAATTTTAAGCAAATTCAATTTTTATAATTTTATTTAAAAAATAAAAATAAACCTTTCCTATGGGCAAACCAATTTTATTACCCATTAAAACATTACTAAGTTTTCTTTCATCAGAAAAAATTTTTATGTAAGTTATAAACTACAGCAACACTACAGTAAAATATACAGTACCTACATACAAAAAAATTTTTTTGCTTACTTTATGAAGAAAACAGAGACTTACCAGATCACTGTGCTGTCTCTGTTGTGGTATTCTTATTAATAAAATCTGAATTATTAGATTTTCATGAAATTCTTTAGCATATTTTGTCATCTTTATACATATACAATAATTTAAAAATGGCAGGCATTCAACTTTTTAAGACTTAATAATTTTATGTTGAATTATTTAATAATTTCTATGAAATTTATCAGGAAAGTCAAACCATCAGAACCGACACTGATGTCAAATAACATCAGTGATTTAAAAACAGGAGAAATTCAAACTTTAAGGTTTTTTCCAAGATTAAATTTTAAAATATTTGTTTGATTTTTATAAAATTCAGTAGACTTATCAGACCGATAGAATATATAAAATTAATTCGTAGTGTACTGATCAACAGTTAAAAACAGGAGAAATTCAAACTTTAAGGTTTTTTCCAAGATTAAATTTTAAAATATTTTTTTGATTTTTATAAAATTCAGTAGACTTATCAGACCGATAGAGTATATAAAATTAATTCGTAGTGTACTGATCAACAGATATCCCAGCATGAGATTCAGTACATTTAACATTAGCTTGTGAAACAAGACCCATTTTCAACTGATTAAAATAAAAAATTCTGAAAAATAAATGGTTATTTCTTATAGAAGAGCCGATAGTAAAATTCCAACATTCGAATATTTTAAGATGTAACTTTTCAAATTATCAGCAAATGTTAAGCTTTTGGTATCATCATCCATTGCTATTAACTTTAGTATTGTCTCTTACTTGTTAGTATAAGCCCCAATCATATCAGTAAAGTTATTTTACCTTTTGTTCTTTATTCCTTAGAATTATCAGCAAATGTTAAGCTTTTGGTATCATCATCCATTGCTATTAACTTTAGTATTATCTCTTAGTATAAGCCCCAATCATATCAATAAAGTTATTTTACCTTTTGTTCTTTATTCCTTTGATTACAATGCATACTAATATCAAGAGTAGTTGCCAAATTTCAGGAAGAGATACTTTTGTCAGCAACAAGAACTGTGCCCACCACAGGCTGGCCATCACTTTGCACTCAACATTCTGGTTGGCCTATCAAGAGTGATGATGATGTTCAATAGCCATCCTTTAATTTCTTAAAAACTCATCTGGAATTGTTGTTATATTTTCAAATTCTCTATTTACAGTATGCAAATATCAAAAAGAACAAATTAAAATATATTGCTCTAAATATTATATAATATAGAAATTAAAGATTATATAGTACATTACAAAACAAAGATATAAAAATGAAAATAAAAAATTGAGAGAATGTTCAAACTGCATAAGAAATTTTGGAGAATATATGAAAAATTTTGAAAAATGATTTCATGTTAATAGTGAACTTCAACCAGAATTTTCTCCATAAATTAAACTTTGTTAATTTTAAAACATATAAGTCATATTAACTGAAAAATATAAGAAATTTTGGAGAATATATGAAAAATTTTGAAAAATGATTTCATGTTAATAGTGAACGTCAACCAGAATTTTCTCCATAAATTAAACTTTGTTAATTTTAAAACAAATAAGTCATATTAACTGAAAAATGTGTCTTAATATGTATTTATAGACAAAAACAACCAGAAATAGTCATCTAAAAATAAATTTAAATCATTATATAAACAGCTGGTTAATAATAGATAACACTGTTCTCTCATTTTAATTATAGACTATAAAAAGAAAATATAGTCGGAACTAAACAGTAGTACAAGTTTTAATTAGCCAAACATCATTTAACAATTGTAATTTTTACTAAAATGTGTATACTAATATTAGCTCTCGTTTAGCAAAAAAATATTCCAATTTTTACTGATTAAAATTTGTAAGCTATTTAGTGCTGACTATATTTCCTTTGCCTAGTTTAAATAGCTGGTTTTGTTGGATTATATTTATAATAATCGTTGATGCCGAACTTGCGCTTACAATATCCAATGATACATCAAAAATGTTAATAAATAGCAAAAATAAAAGTTATTTAACAGTACCATTCACTCATCTGATATAACAGAAATTTGTAAAATATGTGAAACAGTTATATGTTAAAATAAAGTAGCTGCTGGAAACAAAAATACAGGTCAATCCTCAAACTACAATTATCAGAGTTATAAAATTTCACGTATACAGTATAAAGATTTCATTTTATATGCAAATGTTTAAAAAAACTCAAAACGTGGAAACAAAAATACAGGTCAATCCTCAAACTACAATTATCAGAGTTATAAAATTTCACATATACAATATAAAGATTTCATTTTATATGCAAATGTTTAAAAAAACTCAAAATGTACATAAAAGTTTTAAAAATTATGATAGGAAAATCATTTGGTAAAAAAATCTTTCATAAGTTTGCATAGCTATTTAACATGTTAGCACACTATTTAATGATGATAAAGCTTTTGTTAAAAACTCTCACTTGGATTATAAGATAAATATAAAGAACCAACAAGCACAATACGATAAGCTTTTTGATTAAACAATTTATCTTACTGCAAATTCTTGTTGGTTGTTTTTATTTAGATTTTACAATAAAAAGTCTTACGCAGTCATACCTTAAGTTGTTTCGATTTATGTTGTTTTCAACGTTATGTCAGTTTTTTTAGTAATAGGAAAAAATAAAGTTTGCTAAAGGCTGGGTCTCACAGGTGTAAAATGCAATGTATTGATGCTGATGTCACTTTCACTATATGGCTAGATGCTGAGTTTTTATGCTGAAGTTTACTCTTGTTCATCTTTCTATGCTGCATACAAGATACCTTGACCATATGAGTTGGTTATTGAAACTTATAGAATTATTTAGAAGCTTGAAAATGTTATTAGCAACATTACAGGGTTATTTATAGGGATCTATGTTGTTTTTTAATGGTTATTTAAGTCGAAAAACTTGCATCGTTTTCGACTTAAGTCGCAAGCCTTGGAACAAATTAACAATGTAAGGTGAGGTATGACTGTATTAAGAATATAAGATAAAATATCATTAATATTTGCAATCAATAACATACATTAAAACAACATAATATTCTGGTATATTGTGTATTCCATCAAATAATTCAGTATTACAAAAGTAAATTTCAAGTTATGTATTTTAACTGATCAAAAAACTCAGAAAAATGTAACATTCATAAGTAAAAAGATTGGCTGTAATCATGAAAAGAATTATTCAAATAAATAATTAATTTCTGAAAAAGAAAGCAGTAATTTTTCATATTACAGATCAGTGATCTCAAATTTATTCTCATTGAAAGGCTAATTAAACATCTTTAGTTGATTGGAGGGCCACATTTGAAATTAATGCTTTATAAAAAAGATTTTTAAATGAGGTAAATAGCCTGAAAGATATTATGTTAACTATAGTGCCCCGATTTTGAAACTTTTCGGGGACCGGCCCGAAAAGTCGAACGAGCGGGGAAACACACGAAGAAGGAAGCTCTGATAATGTCATAATAAAAAAGAGTTATATAATTAAACGTTAGGAAGATGATGACGTCATAATAAAAAAGTTATATAATTAAAACGTAGGAAGATGCAAAATTTACATTGCATGTATACTCTGATGACGTCATAATAAAAACGTTATATAATTAAAACGTAGGAAAAGGGAAAGTTTTACATTGCATGTATAAGAATATGTTGGGACTTCCGAAAATAGACGTTTAAAGCAGGAAAGTCGTACGATACGGGAATGCACGAGCGGGGTTTCACTGTATTTACATTTTAATTTCCTTAAAATGCACTTATATAATTCATGAATAAAACATTATATTATCTCAAAATAAGTGCTATAATTTATAATAAACATTTAAAAAACTAGCATGATTGATTCAGTAAGAAAGTTAGTAATAAATAATAATAATAATAATTTTATTTATATAATATGTATCTACATTAAGATGTTAATCCTATCTTCATTTACACTTGAAAACAGAAGTAAACAAAATGTCATGTTAACATTGGCATGGATGCATGCTACATTTGTTTTGCAAATCTTTTTACAAAATATGCTTCGATTCATGTTCAAAATTATAAAACTATTTATAAATGGCAGAATTTTTTCAATACAAAACTTTCACTTCAAACTACAGAGGGCTCGATATACATTGTGACAATGTGTCATTTTGTGTAAATATTAATGATTAATTAGAGATGATAAACTCAAAATACATCAAAGTTATTCACACTTATATTTTTGAATAAAACATGCAAGTTTATTCTTCTTGATTTTTCTCTTTATCCTTTTGTATTTACATTCATAATTGCATACTATGAGGGGAGGGCAAGAAGTTCTCATCCTTATCACATTGTAGGTGTGCTATAATTGATGGGTACTGTCTTAATGATTGGTTACTGTCTTACTAATTAGCAAGCCATTTTTTTGTTTTGACAGGTTCTGTTTAATCAGAGTTAAAAGCATGATAGTAGAAAATGTCATGCTGGACAAAACTGAGTATTGAGCCATGATACAATTCCTCAATCTTCAAAGAAAAACTGCACAAACAATCAACAAAGAGATGTCAGCTGTTATAGCAAGGAATGTTCATCATATGAGAGTGTTAAACAATGGAACAGAGATGGAAAACAGGATTGTTAAACGATGGATCTGTCAGATGTAAGAAAAACTGCACAAACAATCAACAAAGAGATGTCAGCTGTTATAGCAAGGAATGTTCATGATATGAAAGTGTTAAACAATGGAACAGAGATTGAAAACAGGATTGTTAAACAGATGGATCTGTCAGATGCGGTCACACGAGTCTACAGGATGGCCCAAGAGAAGACTATTCAGCAAGATTTTGTTGTCTGTTTTCGGACAGCAAAGGTATCCTATTGACAAAGATTACTTACAAAAAGGGTTGACAATAACAGGGACATCATACCACAGGAACTTTCTACAAAAGTTATGGGACAATATCAAAGAAAAAAAAGATGTGATTTGCTGTCAAAAGATGTATTGCTGTTAGCTGACAATACATCTGCAGAAACATTATTTTTCTGCATGAATGGCTATGAAACCTTGCTTCATTCCTTGTATTCTCCTGATCTGGCACTTTCAGACTTCTTGTTTTCAAATATGAAAAAATATTTATGAAGAAGTTTTTCAATGATGACGAGGTCATTACTGCTTTGGAGAGCTGGTTTAACTCCAAATCTATCTACTTTTAGAAAGATGGGATTAAATAACTGTTCTACAGGTATAAGTGTGTTACCAGAGGAGGTGGATATGTAGAGAAGGAAGAGTTGAAGGACCAAAGTTCATTCCTAGCACATCTGCATCATGATGAGGGTAGAACTTTTTGGCCTTCCCTCAGATATATAAAATGTATATAAAATATTTTGCAGAGTTGTGATCACCTGTCTGATCATTTTGTTAAAGTAACCAACTTATAAACGATAGCTTGTCTTACTATTGTGTGATTTACATTACAAAGATTCATGATGGCAAGCAGATGAAGTTAGATTCCTTCTCAAGAAGTCAGAAAAACCTCAATCTCAATAGCTATTCACAGAAGCAGCAAAAACTTCAGACACAGTTGCAGCAACTTCAAGAACTGAGGAATAACAATTGCAATAGAAAGAATAATAAAAATTTTTGTTTTGTTAATTTCATAGTATATTTTCAAATTACAATAAATTATACTATATTGTATTACAGTTTAAGAAACACTTATTTTATTATACATTGTTCATATGCTATACATTTCATATAAATAAATTAATAAATTTGAATTTTTTTTTGTTGATCTGGAACATAACTTCCAGATCCTATGTACTATGTTTTATTGAATTTCAATACAATTTATAAAAAAAATTTATTATAAATTTTCAAATATTTCAGCTACTCTTGGAATTATAATAAGTCCAACACAAACCACAATAAAGGGCATATCAGACAAGTTTGAGATCACTGTTGTAGATGAAAAATATACAGATAAGAAAATATATATACTTATCTATCAAGTATTATTAAACATGTGTAAGTCTGTATTGTAGATTGTATAGAATTATATCATGCAAAAAAAAAAAAAAAATGTAAGTCTGTATTGTAGATTGTATAGAATTATATCATAAAAAAAAAAAAAAAAAATCACAGATAAAAATTGTTTAGACATAGTAAGGTTATTGACATTATGAATGTGGAACACTATTATTGTTTAAAGCATAATTTTAACATTACTTCAAAATATAAAATTACATTTTGTTACTTATTTTAAAAATAAGCATTACTTATTGTTTTAGTATTTTAACATTTTTCTGACTATTCGCATGCATCTGTTTTCTATATTGCTTATTGTTTTATTAATATAAAAAGAACTTTTATCAAAAATTAAATAAGACATAAATCCTTAATTCTATAATTAATTTTATACATTTTATTTATAATCAATAAATATAAAAATTTATTATATTTACAATTCTAAAATTGTGGACAACAAAATTAGAATAATTTTTCTTTATGCTTTAAATATTACTCTTTAAGAAAATAATTTCATTACATAGCTTAACTTTTATAAGGCATTTTTTTCAACATATTAGTTCTGAAATAGTTCCATGTTCAGTAAAAAATTCCATCAATTTATTTGCTTTTTAAACAACTTGAGAATTTCTGTTTGGATTTTTTTTCTTGTAAAAACTTCATATTTTTCAATCCAGTTGATGCATACTGAATTTTTAGGGACACAATCCATCTATGCACGATACTTATTACAATCTATAAAATAAAACAAATCATGTGAAAGGAAAAATGAAATTTTAAAATAAAATAAAAATTTTACTTACTGTTAAATATGAAATAGGATTTGATGAACTATAAAATATGTTAGAAGATTCTATGCATTTGCAGAATTAACTAATTCTAATTCTAGCCCCAAAAATAATAAGTTTCTTGAATTAAATATTCAGCTCTCAATTTATTTTAGATTTCACAATTAAACAATATATACTGCTATTGTTCATTTCAAAACATTGTTTTACCATTAGTAATTTATAGTTTTACTATAGTAATTTATGCAAATTTTATAGTAAATTTCTTTAAATTTCATGACATCTATTAATTTCTTCAATAGAATCTCATTCCAAACAATAAATCACATATTTTTTTCATTCATTTAGTAATATTTTTTTATGATTTTGTCAATGAAAATATATTATGAACAATCCGAATTACAGCAACTATATTAGGCTTCAAATTTCTTGTATTGTTCCTTTAGTTACACTGAAAATATAGAAACTGACAAATCTGCATTATATATTTCCTTGATGCAAATCAAATTTTAATTTCATCAAAACTTAGCATATTAAGTAAAATATACTATATAAACATAAATTGCAAAAATTAACTTTAGTTACTTTAATTCTTTCACTGTATTCAATTGCTAATTCTAACTGCTAATACTACATATTCGATAGGTCAGAATTGTTTCTCATAGTGTTCTCATACAGTGTATTCTGTGAAATAAAACTACAGGTCTAAGATATAAACATATTGATTGCAAATTTCAAGTGATAAATGAAATGTCACATTTGCATATTGCTTGATAGCAGAATAGATGTCACAGTTCATACCAATGCAAGCTTAGGTTGCATGCTTCATTCCCAAGTTCGTTTACTTTTATGGTATAACTGTAGCCACTGACAACGTATTTGCTAAAATTTTTTGGATATAACCAGTAATTCAAACTTACAATCATGCTTCATTTAATCTATCTACATATATATATATATATAAAATACAATGTTTATTTGTTCTGGAAAGGCTCCCACACTATTTGGCTCCTCAGGTCCAAGCTTGGCCTAGAGACTGCCTGCAGCCCTACAAGTAACATAGGTTATCCAGAGTCAAACATTTTGCAATTGCAATGAAAATTCCTTCAGTTAAGTCCTTCAGAGTGATGTTTGAATTTGGGATGACATCATCAGTGACATTATGTATGATGACATAAAACTCTTCTATTTCATAATATTACGATGACATCGTTGCAACATTATATGCTGGCTAAATCAACTTGAATCTATATAAAATGCATTATATGCTGGCTAAATCAACTTGAATCTATATAAAATGCAAATATTGCATTTTATATAGATTCAAGTTGATTTAGCCAGCATATAATATTGTCTATTTTTCAAAGGCTCTCATACTGTTTGATCCCTCTGGATCAAACTTTTCATGAAAACTTCCTTTAATTCTGCAGGTAATATAGGTTACTCTGGGTCAAGATCACTCCAGAGGATGGGACATTTTGGAGTGTCAGCAGTCTCAACCAAAATTGATATCATAGTCCAAGATGGAAAAACCTAATAAATATTAATTAATAAATCATCAACATACCTTAATCATAAACTATTATTTTGTTAGACTTTATTTAATTTTATTATAGTCAAATTTCATTGTTGAGAATGGAATCTTTGATTTTAACATTAAGTCTATGGAAAATAAATTCTTACTTTATGAGTGAATTCCAGGAATGAATTAACTCATAAATCAGAAACTATTCATATTTGTAAAAGAAAAATTAAATTGTTTATTATTATCTATTTGAAGTTTATTTTTCAGTTGAATATAGAATAATACTATTAGAATTTCATAATATTTTATTATTTTAAAAGGATTTTTAACCAATTTGAATTTGGAAATATTGCAATAGACTAATTTTTTAAATATAAAAAATAATGAATGTTTCTACAATTTAAGTTTATATAGTATTTATTTATTTTTTTGCCCAATATGCTAAAGTTTTGATGATGCTATACAATCTAAGACAGAAGTGTTTTTATAAATATCTGAAATTTTAATTAATTTTTTTAATTTTGAAGTATTACTTAATTGAAGTGATAATTTGTGTTCTAGTTTAATTGTATATCAATTAAACATGCATTGTAACTTTTATAATATGAATTTCGGTACTTGAAAGTTGTATAAGTATTGATTAGTAAATCAAATGGGTTGATAGTTCACAACATTTGAATTCAAAATTTGCAGTTAAGAAATAAAATCATTCAGCCATAAATATATTTGATATTTTTTATTTAAGAATCATGTTTGTATGAAACAAAAATATAGTCTCTAGCATCAAAATTTGATTAACACTCCAAATAACTAGTGCAATATTTAACACTACTTTCTGTAAATCAAATTTCTTCCTTTGTTGCTAAGTCTTTATATTTACATGCATTAATACAATAAAATTTAAAATATCTGATGAAATTTAATTCTTGTTTACAAAATTCTTTAGCAAACATTTCTCTCTCTTAATTCTTGTAGTTATGATGGAAGTAAATTTTTATATCACAGATGTCATCTGATGGTAAGAATTTAAACAGAAACTATATATTGCATTTTTTGAAAAAATTCTCTGTGACAGGTTCAAATTTCCTACTAATCATGTGCTGTAAAGAATTGAATTAATATTTCTTTTAATACAACAAAATAAGAATTAAATTTGCTTTGAACAGATAAATATGAATATATTCAATAGAAGAGATAATATACTTGAAAATAAATTGTTTATTAATGAGGAAAATAATTTTCATAGAAATCAAACAGCAGTTTCAGATTCATGTTGTGCTGATGAATTCTTAGGAAATGTATCTTGTGAAACTTCTGATTTGATATCCTGGAAATTGAAATTTTTAGAAATTGATTTTACTTTGGATGGAATGGACAAGGCTTGATCTTCTTTTTCTTCATTTGCTATCTCTCTAATAGTCTCTGAAATATCTTCATGTCTGATGTCAATATCTATTTCTCCTTCCCCCTGAGATATTTCCGAATCTTCTTCATCGGGTGTGAAATACGCTGAGACCTGACTAGAACTATCTCCAGAATCTGGTGTTTGATCATGTGGCGTCTGATCAAGAGAACGTATCTTAGTTACAAATATAGGTTCAACTGTAATTTCTGGTTCAAACATTATCGAATCAGTTCTAGCACAAACATTCCTACAGCTTTCAATATTAAGATTTTCAAATATTTTATTGAAGTGTTGTTGTTGTAACTTATAATTTTCTCTCAATTTATAAAGCTGATGAGCACTGAATTTACGTATTCTACTACGCTGGAAAAAATAATTTTCACGCAAACGATCAATTTGAGAAGCACTGTAATCACGTACTCTTTGCACTTGTAAATAATAATTCTCTCTAATACGATCAATCTGAAGTGTTCCATAATCACGAATATCACGTAAACGCTCTATTTGAGAAGAATAACTTTCCCTTAATTTTTCCATTTGTTGCATACAGTTATCTTTGATCCTTTGCACTTGAAAATTATAATTCTCACGTAGCCTTTCTAATTGCTGTCGTTTATAATGTTCCATTCCATCCAAGATACGTTTAATCTGTTGAGATTTAGGTGATGTGCTGCAAGGACATTCTATTCCGCAGCGATTCAAAATAAGCTGTATAAATACACCAAGTAGTGTAAGCAGCAGAAAACAAAAGCTTGTAGCCAAACCCACCAAAATGCTCACTATTTTTATATGATTTAAAAAGCCATGATCCAAAGTAAGATGTATTGTTCTTGTTTGATTGCTCATAGGATTTGAAGCAACACAATGATAAAAACCACAATCTTGTCTTTGTATATTTCTGATTAGAAGATTACCATTTTGCAGAAGAACAAACCGCTCTAAAACATCTTTTGGTATAGGCTGCTTTAATGTCATATGAATTGAAGGATGATCAAAATTGCATGCAGTCACATTACAATCCGAATTATTACAACATTGTTCTGACCAATGGAAGACTAAATTATGAGGTGTGATCCAGGTTAATACTGGAGTAGGATTTCCTTCTACAAAACACTGAAGTAATGCAGTTGATCCAATATGGAAATGTGCCTGAGTTGAATATTCCCGAATAGTTGCATTAGTACATAAAATACGGTGATCAAGGGCATCCAGTAAAGTTTGACCACTTAAATCAAAAGGATATTCACAAAATGTTTCATCAGGTGATATTAAGTGGGTATCAGACTGATCTTGGAGCCACAATAATATCCAATACATATGACAGTCACATTTCCAAGGATTTCCGTCTAATCTGATTGATTTCAGTTGTTTTAATGGATATAAAAATTCTGAAGGTAACACAGAAAGATTATTTTTACTTAAATCTAGTTCTTTTAATTTAGTAGTTACAGAAAGAGCTCTTCTATCAACTGAAGAAAAATGATTTGAATCTGTTAATTGCAACTGCTGAAGATTTGTCAAACCTAGTAGACTATTTACACTTAGTGATGTTAATGTGGTATTAACTAATCGTAAAAATTTAATATTATGTCCATAAATAAATGATTTGTCTATACTTAAAAGTGGATTATAACTGAAATCAACCGTTTCTAATGCTTCTGCAGATCGTAAAATTCCTTCTTGCAAGAAACTAATATTATTTGAACTAAAATTTAAATATTTTAGATTGCTAAGACCTTTAAAACTGAGTAATCCAACCGATTTAATATTATTTTTACTTAAATCAAGATAAGTTAACTGATGTAGCATCGAAAATACAAGATTACTGATATTTTGCAGCCGATTTTCTCTTAATATTAAACTAGATAACATGTTTAAATTTTGAAACCATTGATGTTTTAAAATTTTGATTTTATTTCCTGAAAGATCTAGATAATGTAATGATTCCATCAAATGAAATGTATAATCTTCTATTTTTTCAATATTGTTATAACTAATGTCCAAAATTTTTAATTTTTGTAAGCCTTGAAATAAGTATGGTGAGAGTTTGTTTAACCGATTTTGAGAAATATTTAATATAGTTAGAGAAGAAAGATTCAGAAATATATTTTCAAGTGTAATTGAATTTAAATAATTATCACTGATGTTCAATGAATAAATATTTGGAATGTATGATGAAAACTGTCTTGCAATATGGGAAATATTATTTTTTGTTAAATCAAGCATATGCAGATAGATGAGAGATTCAGGAAAACTGTCAAGTGCATGTATATTATTTCTATTAAGTAATAGTTGTGTAGTATTGATTGGAATAGTTTTAGGTAGCGAATTCAAATTTTTATCAATGCAGTCAATATTTATTAGTGTTTTATGAAGAGAGCATTTGCATAAAGTGGGGCAGTTTTTAATTTCATTTTCAGCTGTATTATTGAAAACATGAATAGATGCCATTGTATTGGACACTCTAGTATTGTGGCTTTCCATCCATACACTCAAAACTACAAAAGACGATGAAACATGAAGTAGTAGTATGATTTTATATATAAAATCTTTCCTAGATGCCATTTCATTTAAATATGTAGGATTTCTGCATCATCCATATATACCTGTAAAAATATAAATATATATATATACAATAAACTATTGAAAACATTAAATTTTTTTTATATTATATTTATCTATTAAAA
>AYEL01090000.1:0-11460 GCA_000484575.1 Olivierus martensii | reverse complement strand
CACGCAGAGGACCTACCTTTTTTAACCTCATACGGAATGAAAAGGACCCGGTAAAACCGCAAGCTATGAAAGGGGTTTATAAAATTCCACTCAAGGACGAACACACACAAGACCATCTGGCCTACATAGGCGTTACCAATAGGAATCTAAATAAGAGGCTAACTGAACACAAACATGACATCAAGCATGCTAACTTAACAACATCTCTAGCACTAGAAGCTTATAATAAAGATATATAAATAATAAAGATATATATATATATATAAAAATGTTTTTCTAAAACTATATTTAACTAATAATATATAATTTTAGAAAAACATTTTCCAAAATTAAAAATCATGAAGATAACAATATTTAAAAAACAACTCAAAAGCCAAATAGTAAGAAAAACCGTTTAATCAAAAACGTTTTCGGCTATCCACGTAGCCTGCCTCAGTTATAATACACAGATCAGAGAAGTTTCTCTCCCTCATCATACCAAGTCAGGAACAATATTGCATTAAATAAAAACTTATTTTTAGTTTACGTATTACACCAAGATTTTCTATAATGTTTAGCACACTTTTGATTCTAGATTAACTTGGTGTATCCATGTAAAAAGTAGTTTGCTTACACCACATGTGATTCTTTAGATGGTAATGGTATCTTAGTAGATTATTAATCTTTTATAATGTTCCTGACTTGGTATGATGAGGGAGATAAACTTCTCTGATCTGTGTATTATAACTGAGGCAGGCTACGTGGATAGCCGAAAACGTTTTTGATTAAACGATTTTTCTTACTATTTGGCTTTTGAGTTGTGTTTTTATTAACTAAAATAACAATATTTATTGGTATTAATAGAAAAGTTGTTTTCACAAATTATGGAAAAATGATATAGGAAAAACCAATTTGCTTTTATACAATAATGGAGTTCTTAACAGCACTAGTAGCAAGTAACAAAGAAATTTTAATTCCGTGAAACGTTTTCGAACCCATCATCGGTCCCTCATCAGTACAAGTTTCTTAAGCATAGAACATTTTAAGCTTTTTAGAATGTTCTATGCTTAAGAAACTTGTACTGATGAGGGACCGATGATGGGTTCGAAAACGTTTCACGGAATTAAAATTTCTTTGTTACTTGCTACTAGTACTGTTAAGAACTCCAATATGGAAAAATGACTTCAAAATAAAGTCACATCTAGGAAAATCAATAGTTCAATAATAACAATACATTTCCTAGAGTTTATTACTCACACACAAAAAGAACTATTTTGAAAAATTATTTCTGAATATTCTTGACAAGATTAAGATATTCTCTAAATATATTTTTATAATCTATTAAAATAATAGTACAGGTGAATCCTGGTTAAAAAGGATAAAATATTCCTGAAAAATGTTTGTTAATTAAATTTTCATAAATCAAGGAGTAAATTACCAAAGACTTAATGGGAAAAATTATAATGCATTCTTGAACCCAAAATTGTCTGACAATTTTCACTTAAAATATGGTAATGTGACATAGAAATATCTAAAAAGAACGAAATTATTTCACTAATTAATATGAGGTATTGTAGCATAAAATAAAAAGACAGCTATCTTAATGAAAGTATAAAAGAACTTAATACCTTTTGTTTTTCAGCTATTTTGTAAAACATTCTTTGCTAGAAAATATTATTAATTAGAATAATTCACTATGAAAATTAATAAAAACTATAGTATATGTTTTTATTGTTCTTCACATAAAAAATATAAAATCATAAGAGATCACAGACAAAAAGCAATGCTGATCAAAATTTGGCATCATATAGGAAGAATGGAGATCCCAGATAGAGGTTCAGGTTTGGTGATCCAAATTTCTTTGTGAAAGAGAATGGGAAGGTGAGTATGAGGTTCAATGACAAGTCAACAACAACAAAGAAGATGAAATATCTGAAACATCCACTGGTAAAAAATCCATGGTATTATCATCATCCTCTGCAAATGACTTATAACATTTTGTCTTAGATGAAATACCTGATATTGTAGGCTGTGGATTATCATCAAAAGTACTCCAAATAAAGATTTTTATGAAACAAACTGCATAAAGTGCTTGAGTTTGTAATATTTTGAGTATCTAACATTTGTTATATCAAAATCAGTAATTATAATATTCATTTTATTGTCATAAAAATGATTGTAAAATCATCAGCTATATCAGGATACTATATCTTTATATTTGACATTTGTTTACATTCATATATATTTTTTTCTATATTTTTATTTATTTTATGTTAAAATTTGCTTGAATTGATATTTGGTTGAAATAATATTTGATAAACAACATTGTTAAAATAAATTTTTCAAACTTTAACTAATAAAATAAGATTTGCAACAAAACTATAGAAATTAAATTTTTTCTTTCATCAGATTTTTTTAAGTAAATGAAATCAGAAAATATTATATAACACAATATATCTTTAATCAGTATATATAATCTTTTATATAATATAAAAATACAAGTGAAGAACAATAGCTGTTTATAACTGAGTGTGAAATTTGAACTTGTTGTTATAAAGTTTTCTCAATATTTATAGAAAAAAAACAATAACTACATTTAAATAAATTTATTTTATTAAATAGAAAACATTCTATCAAATATACTTTGTTTCTATACGGTATTATAATATGAATAATGTTTTTTGAACATCAAAGTTAAAAAATTTTATAGAATACTCATCATGATTAAAGACAAATTATTTAAAACTTACAATGGGAGAGCATTGTATTGTATATTGTATTGATTATCGATATTGTATTGTATTATAGGAAAGGGGGCTTTGCACAGCCCTAGCATTGCGACCATCAGTGGTCTATTGTGCATCCCCAACAGGATCATCCCATAAGTAATCCTATCTTAATCACAAAAGACAGTATCTTCTTCAATGGGACTGTAAACAGATTTCTGGTGCAAGAAAATGCAACCCAAGATCATACGTTAGCCCTATAATGGGATAGTATATGAAATAAACAAAATTATATAAATTTGTAAAAGTTATTAAAATAAATTGTATTTCATATTTTCTAATAAAACATTTTAAATAATAAAAATCCCAGTCATGTATCTGATAATTGCTAGCATGATTTATTTAAGCCTTCATGTCAGCAAACTTCCCATTATTCAACTTTGAAACTTTTTGTTTATAAATTTTCTCATTAAATTAGAATAAAAACTCATAAATCAAATTTTAATACAAATTATATTTGTTTGTAAATCAAGGTCTCATAAACTGGGTTGACTTGTATATCTTTATCATTTAACAAAATATAAACATTATAAGAAAATTATATTTTTTTATGAAAACATTTTTCCCTTTCAACACCAGATGTTGCCTATTAAAATTCTTAGAAAAAATTTTATAAAAAAAAATATATTCATTACTATTCATTTATCTTAATTATCCCAGTATTTGATTTTTACATTCATTTAAAATGTTCTATTCATGTCGATAAACTAAATATTTTCTGAAATAAACTATTATAAGTGATTGCACACATAAAGAGAACAATGTAAACCAATTCTATAATTCTATAGTTTAACACTTTCATATCATATGGACTATAGCAGTGTGTCTAAATGTCAATTTCATTAAGTCTTAATTGCAACAGGAATACTTTGTTCATGTCCAAAAATCTATTAAATTTAATAATTAATGATTAATCAAATTTTCAGTATAAACAATTGTTTTCTTAAATCATTGCATTGTTAATGATACTCATTTGTAGTATATAGCCATTTCAAATGAATCTATTCTTTTTATTTTTCAGAGAATTCTTTATGTATTAATCTTTATTAGATAAAAAAAAGTGTAATGTGTATGATAATTTAAAAAATTATCATATGTTTTATTTACCTAATATACATTATATTGTTTAATATTTTTATTTTGTTTTAGCTCTTTTTTAACTGGACATTATATACCATATTCACATAATGAATAAAAGGTAATTCAGCTGCTACTGATATAATTCTTATCAAAAATTGGCATGTTTTTGTGATTTTGCTTCAAAAACAAATTTATATCATAATGGTAAATGAAGATTACTGAATATTTTATCTAAGTATATGTTACCTTAGATAAAATTTAGATAAATAAATGTTTTAGAAAAATTTAAAACTTTTTTTCTAAACATTTATTTTAATTTTTTATTCTTTTAGGGTTTTAAATTGAATAAAAATATAACAAATATTTATTTATTTACTTATTTAATTTATAACCAATAAATGATATTTTTCATATATTTTTAAATTAACTGACAATTTGTTTTTCTAATCTGAGGTCTGGTCTCATAAGGGTTAGTTAACAGGGAGTCTATTGTATTCATCTCTATAAAAAGAAAAATATTTGAATTTGTTTTCAAAGTAGTTATCTACCTTGTCAATTATATTTTTCTTTGGATTTTTTCAAATATATATTTATTCAAAAAGCTATATAATAAATTGGAAATACAGTCAAAGCTGGTTATTAGGGAGTCAGATATAAGGGACAAACGTGTCCGGTCTCAGCTAAAAACCTATGTTTTATGTGTATTTTTCGTCAGATATAATGGAAAATTCAGCTATAAAGGAGATAATTTTTCATTTTTCTGTACTCTTCCTTTGTGATGACCTACTTTTCATCCTGTTTTACCTCAGCTGGCCATCAGTGTAATTTATTTAAAAATAATAAAAGCATCATAAAAAGCCAATTTGTTGCTTTTTGTATTAATAATTTAAAAATTAATGAATACAAATTAAATTAAAATTGTAGTTCCTCTAAAAAGACAAAAATCCGCAGGTGGAGCTGTACCCAAAAATGGTGCCACCTAATAATTTGTTATACAAGTTCGTAAAAGTTTGAGTTATAGTCCAAGTTTATGAGATTAAATGACAGGGACTGTGATGGGATGACATGGGGACAGATCATTACTGTTGATGTGGATTGGCACTGTACCCTAAAAATGGTGCCATCTAATAATTTGTTATATAAGTTCGTAGAAGTTTGAGTTATAGTCCGAGTTTATGAGATTAAATGACAGGGACTGTGATGGGATGACATGGGGACAGATCATTACTGTTGATGTGGATTATTTCTGATTTCCAAGTACATCTTACTTCATATTATCACATTTCTCTTTGTAGATTAAAATCTGAAAGAACTTTATTGGTTGCCTTATAAAAAAGAAAAACTTTCATCAGAACTCAAACTTGATTATTCTTACACTGCCACTAAAGCTTAATGAAATTATAGTAATTAAAAGTCAGTAATTGTCAAAAATTGAAAATTTTAAAATTTATTAAAAAAAAAATTGACTAAATGTTTACATCTAAGATCTTGTCAGATGAAGCAACACATAAACTAGCACTATTCAGCAAAATTATGTCCAAATTGATAAGTCATAGTTGATCAGGTCTCCCTGTAAATTAGTTAAGATTGATAAATCAATCATGTATCCTTTCCATTATTTGATTTTACATCTCTGTAAAATTTCAAAATTATAAATTTGGACGATTGTTATATTGACAATAAAGACCGATTTATAATCTGACTCCAGTATGGAGTTCGCTGCACGGAGCTCTGTTCGGTTCGCCATGTTTGGTTGGCATTAGCACTGGACTAATAACTGCCAGTATCTTTAACTGACTTTCGACCATGATTTCGATGCTGAATTCCCATTATTCAAAGTACTGAGATTGCATAATATTCTTTTCGTTTATAAAATCCCATAACGAGAAGTTATGTTTCTATTTTGCTTTTTCAAAAATTAAAGAAAAAACAAGTTGTGTCTTTGATATCAGTGAAAAATTTACCAAATATTTTGCTAGCAATGTCCCTTCATTGCAATGGCAAAATGACATTAATAGAAATTGATTCCTTGTGTATATATGGATATATATATATTTTGAATTTTTTATGTCCCTTTCCAATCAGGAAGATTACTAAGGGGCTGGGCCAGTTCCAACCATGGGTTGCATCCACACCTGTGGAGGGGGACCAGATGGTGAAGGACGGAAATCACTAGGCCAGGCTCAGCACCCCAAATAAACTTTTCAGGAGATGCCACATCTGGGATGTGAATCTGGGTCTTCCTGAATGGCATGCCAATTTGTTACCACTCAGCCATCCAGCTGCCCCTTGTATATTTAAATGTTTTAAAATGTATGAAATTTAAAAAAAAAAACTTTTTTAAAGTTTTAAAATCAAGCGTTTTTGTTATTTTGTATTAAAATAATTTGCAGCCATTAAAAAATTCTTTTATAAATAAATAAACTTTATTAATAACTTATAAAATTCTTTACACAAGCTTCTGTGAAGTGTGAATAAAAACTTTTATTAAAGAATCCAAAAACACAATTGCTTATGTCCTATCTTTAGTGGCTACAAATCAAAAAGGAACAATACAAATCTGTTAAATTTGAATTTATAAATTTAAATTAAGATCAAAAATGTTGGGATGTGCTTTAATGGCTTCAATAAATTTCTCTATATCACAATCAAATATTTAAATTCCCTTGATGTTTGTTCTTTGCAAAGGATTATAGTATAGTGCCACTCAACTCCCAACTCCAAAGTAGAAAAACTTTCAACTCTCGATGGAAGCCAGTGTTGACACCAGTGCTGGCATTGGTGCTGACTGGAGTTTGACTATAAGCCATGACGCTAGATTGAAACTCCTATGCTACCTAGTGATCTTGTAACTCCATGCTGGAATCGGACCTATAAACCAGCCTTAATAACTGATATTGATTACTTTTAGCATGACTGATCCCTTAAAAGATCTCTATATATGAATTTCAGTCAAATTGGATATCTATCTGAGATATCATTTTGATAAACAAATATCCATATAGATATAGTCAAATGTCAATTATTTTCATTAGGATTGATTTTCAAGAGAATCTCAACAACATGTGAATTTCATTCAAATCAGATAATATTTACACAAAATAAACTTAGTCTCAAAATATATGGAAATCTTTTTCTTTTATTACATTCCTTGTTGATTATTTTCAATAAATTTTGTTCCCTAGTAAACCATAATATATGCAAATATGAATGAATTATCAGGATAATGGCAATTCAGTCTAATTCATATAAAATTATATGATCATAATGATGTTCATGATTCTACTTAGGAATGAAAGGATCAATATTTTAATTCTGAAAAAAAATCTATGTATTTTGCAAAAAAACACACTATTTATTCATTATAAATGATTTTTTAATTCAAATACATTAAATTTTCTACATAACTTTTATTGATTATTACTCATATACAGGGTGTTCAGAATTGAATGCTGAACAAGATTGTAATTGGAAATTTTTTCCTATCTCTTATGATTATTGGAGAAGATTTGCAAGTGAATTCATTTACATAATCAGCTCATTTGAAACTCGCCCATCAGGTAACCCACTAATGACTTCCTATTTGTTGGCATTAACAAATTTTTGAAATCTATGATATCTACAATTATCCAAATTTATAATTTTGAATTTTTAGAGAGATGTAAAATCAAATAATGGAAAGAGTTACATGATTGCTCATTTTTAGCATAACAAATTATCATTCTTTTGTTAGTATATATAAATTCTAAATAAATAGAATATTCTATTCATTTAGAATTATATATATACTTATTAAAGAAGGCTAAATTACTAAAAGTTGCAATGCTTAATTGCAAATCGGACTATCCACTCAATTCTTGACCTAGAATTGGCAGTCAGGCTGTGCTCAGCTTGCGCTTTCGATTCGCTATTTTAATTTCAATTTGGCGGTTGGTTTGATGATGACATGAGATACAATTCCTGGTAAGTTATTAATTTAGATGATGAACAATGATGTAAAATATGAAAATAAATATTTCTTAAACAGTTAGTGGTAAGTTAGTATTGTGGTTATTCATCGTGAGGTTAGCTAATGGCCGGAATCTCAAAGCAAGAACCAATTACCATATTTTACATATAGTTAATACTTCGAATAGTGCGAATTCAAATAATGCGAGAAATTCTTGGAACCAATTATTCGCACTAATCGAGGCCTACCTGTACATGAGAAAATCAGCACTTTAGCAGTAAAGAAACATAAACTTTATTAGCTACAACTTGACAAATGCCATCATCAGGTACAAACATTCTGTGGAGATGTGGAGCTGGGCCTGCTGGAAAATGTCATTTCACCCGCAATCGTAATTTAACTGGGTTGACACTTTTCTAATAAACATTCGTTAAATGTATCTTTCTTCCAGCCGGTCCAAGTACTCTGTTCTCCACTACTTAAGAAAGAAAAATAAACACGATACAAGTCGGGCTGCACAGAGGCTTGAATATCGTGCAGGTGCATGTGGGGTTGTGAGAAAGTGTGTAACCCGGGTCGGGTTAACGACTTCCTGGGAAAAAGTGATGGATTTATTGTCATTAATCGAGCAGTTGAGAAGGGGAGTTTGAAACAAAGGACAGTCAGTCGGTTCCTGCCCATCAGGGAAATCGGTCACCGATCGCCGTTATAGACAATCAGTTCTTGTCCAGTGGAGAAGTGAGTTGCTTTATCATCCATCAGCTCTCGTCAGATCTCACATTCAGAGACTCAAAGTAATCGTGTAATCCCGCTAATAGTTGAAGCAAAGCTGTCCTTTGACACTTGGAATAGTACAGCCGAGTGCTCGACAATCCTGGACAATTGCAATACGTCTTTGGGAACTGTCACACTATCAACAGTTTTACCCGCTAATAGTTGAAGCAAAGCTGTCCTTTGACACTTGGAATAGTACAGCCGAGTGCTTGACAATCCTGGACAATTGCGATACGTCTTTGGGAACTATCACATTATCAACAGTTTCACACCCAATTTATAAAGGGGAACCGCATCATTGACCTGTGGTCAGAAGAGTTGCCGCCGAGCCCGACTACAGGAGACGAATTCCTGCCAGGAGCCATCACCAAAGAAGCATCTCCCTGTTTAAAAGAAGGTATTTGACCTCTGACCTCAATTTATAAAGGGGAACCGCATCATTGACCTGTGGTCAGAAGAGTTGCCGCCGAGCCCAACTACAGGAGACGAATTCCTGCCAGGAGCCATCACCAAAGAAGCATTTCCCTGTTTAAAAGAAGGTATTTGACCTCTGACACTAATTGTTGGGTCTGAAGCTTGTATAATGTTCTCTCTCCAATAAAGGAAGTTGTTTGTAAATGCAAACGTAGTTCCTGTGTCGTCGCTGTCTCTGTCTCATTACCTGTCCTTACGCACGCCACAAATCGCAGGTAGGCCATAAGCCTGTTGAGTATCGTCATATTTTATCTTGTGGGCTCAGCGGGCCATGCGGGCCTCACAATCCTAAAATGGAATAATTTTTAAAAATACATCATATTATAACTTTACAAACCAATATTTTTAAAATACATTAAAACGGAGAACATCCAGACTGAAATTGAGAATGATAAGATCCCTTATACCATGGAAGCTAATCCTTTCCTATTGAGGCATAAGAAAAAGATTGAGAGAGCAGCTGGTAGAAGAATAACATTTAGGAGGACCAACACAGTATTCAATATAATGAGGAATGACAAAGATAAGTTGAACCCCATGAATTTACCAGGGGTTTATGAAATTAACATAGAAAATAGATACTACTAGTGAAGAAATATATATAGGATCCACAGCAAAATCAATTAGAAAGAGAGTAGAACATAAAGCAGATATAGAAAAGTCAAAAGGTGTGGTACAGCCCTGGTGAAGAGATTATTAAACTTTGACACCACAGCCAAATAGGACAGACGAGGATGCGAGTATTAAATGACCCCCAGAAGTTAAGGGTCACTGAAACATTAGAAATCTTTACCAAAAAATCAAAGGGGAATAATATAATCAATTTTAACGATCCTGAAAGAGTTTGATGTGAGAATACGGGGAGTATAAAAATAGAACAGTGCATATGAACAGAAAGGGTTTAAGAAGAGACTGAATGATATTCCCCGACCTAAGAGCTTATTATTATTATTATTATTATTATTATTATTATTATTATTATTATTATTATTTTATTTATAGAATATATAACGCAAATATATTAGAGACATACTGTGAATGCTGAAGGAACTTTTATGAAGTTTGAATATTAGAATGTTTGAAACTTAGAAACGTATATTTGATTATATAACCATGTTTTAATGTATTTTAAAAATATTAGTTTATAAAGTTATACTGATGAGGGCTTGACAGAGCCTAAAGTACTTTAATAAAAAAGTTTGCGTTTGAAGAAATAGTTGAGTTTGTTCCCTGCTTGAAGAGCTTGAGTAATGGAACAGTGTAATGCGTTAGTAACTACATATTACTTAATTTATTTGTTTATGTTTTATTTATTATTTGTTGATCATAAATATCATATTATGGAACAGTATTGTTCTATGTAGCATTGTCTCCCTTTTAGTCAGAGAACAGTATGATATAATAATGTAATATAGATGTAATCAACAGTTTTTGCTTCAGAATTTTTGTAGAAAAATTATTGTTCTGACTTTTTCAAAATTTGAGTTACTTAAAAACTATCAATCTCAATTATTTGAATAGGTTGAGAAATACCTGTATTATAATTTTAAGTGAAATGGAAATTATATTCCTTCAGAGTACAATAGTGATTGGCAGAATCACATTTCACAAGATCAACATTCTTTAGGAAATGTATAGGAAAACCAAGACAAAAGTACGAACTTGCCTAAGAGAAATGAGCAGCTTTAAAGTGAGAGTGGGTCTCCATCAGGGCTCGGCACTGAGCCCTTATCTGTTCAACACAATGATAGATGTCCTATCAGAAAAGGTCAGGGAAGAAGCACCTTGGAATATGCTATATGCAGATGATGTAGTTTTATGCGCAAGATCAAGAGCAAAGGTCAAAGAAAAGCTAGAGAATTGGAGGAAAGCTTTGGAAGACAGTGGACTGAAAATCAGCAGAAGCAAGACAGAATATTTGGCCTGCAACATAGGGACCCAGGAAAATGAGGAGCTGAAGCTAATGGAAACAACAGTTAGGAAAACAGACCACTTCAGATACCTTGGTTCGATTGTGGATGAATTGAGCGAGACAGGTAGAGAAGTGAATAACAGAATACAGGCAGGTTGGAAAAATTGGAAAGAAGTCTCTGGAGTCCTATGTGATAAGAAGATCCCTGTGCGTCTAAAGGGCAAAGTATACAGGACAGTGGTGAGACCAGCAATGCTGTATGGAACGGAAGCACTCCCCCTTAAGAAATCCAATTTACAAAGGATGAAGGTGGCAGAAATGAGAATGTTAAGATGGATGTGCGGAGTGACACGAGCAGACAGGATTAGAAATGAACACATCCAAGGGACAGTGAAGGTTACGGATATTGCAAGTAAAATCCAAGAAAGTAGATTAAGATGGTTTGGCCATTTAATGAGAAGAGATGAGGACTACACGGGCAAAAGACTTATGAACATAAAAGTTGA
>AYEL01089999.1:0-13531 GCA_000484575.1 Olivierus martensii | reverse complement strand
ACCCCAGCAGGAACGGCCTGCGTTCCGATACGGGGTAGATCTTCAGTCACTTCTGAGTACCGGCTGAGGAGGGCCGTAGAAGGCCGAAAGCGTTTCCGGAAAGACTGCCCTATTATTAGTATATGTAGTTTATATATATCTAATAATAAACTTGTGTTTGTCCTGCTTCAAGTGCTTGGTGTTATTTACTAAATTTGTTTAGTTTATAATATTACAATTAAAACTGATTTTAAATATTTATGAAAAAATGTAAAATTTAGAAAACTTTTTTACAAATTAGGTTCAAGATTAGCTTTTATTAATATCTCAATAAGTATTAAAAATAGTCTTTTTGTGCATTTTATTGAATTCTAAATAAATTTTGAATAAAAAAATGTAGAAAGTTACAGTTCATTACACAATAGGTTTTTTTGAGCATTTTTATCTGTATATTATCAACTAAAAACCTAGATTCTTTCTTATCAGCTGTTGAAAATAATCCTTGTATCTTCCCAATTGATCTTGATCTCATGTATTATCACAGTCCTAAAAAGTTAAGTATTAGATTTCAAAACAATTCATTAGAGTTCAATTTTCTATATAGAAAATTACAGTTTATTATTTTGGATAAATCTTTTTGAACAATGAAATTCACAAAAATTCTCATATTTTTTATTCCTAACAAAACTTATATAAATCAAATAGCCTTTATGCAAGAAACTCAGAATAAATCTTTAATTTCATTTTGGCCAACCTGAAAGTTCTTTTCAATTTGTTGAAAAGAATTTTTAGGTTGGCTGAAAGGAAAGATATTGTGATAACAAGGATAAAGCTTTTTTCACATTGGATTATTGTACTCCTGTTAATAAATCAAGAAAGGAAATCGAGGTATCATAGAAAAGGTTAACTAATAAGAGAATTACACATAGAAGTAAAAAGATGATTTTTCAGTTACTGAGAAATAATAAATCTATGGTAAACATCTGTGGGTATATATGCCAACCCTGTTAATAACTGGGATGATAATAGAAGTGAAGTCTATGTAGATATGAGCAGTAGATGTTTAGTTTCAGGCTGCAAGAACATAAATAGGATCTTAATGCTTTGAGTATAAACTTTCTAGAATTGTTAGAAAATTACGCTGCCTTTAAATGATAAATTCCTAAGTGCTAGAAAAAAGAATTTATCTTTCTAGAATTGTGATAATGCATGATATTAAGATCAATTGGGAAGATTCAAGGATTGTTCAACCAATTGATAAGTGAGAATCTGGGCTTATAGCTGAGAGTATACAGATGGAAATGCTCAAAAAAAAAAAAAAACCTGCTGTAATGAATCAGCAGTCATCTGTACACTTATCTAAAGCTTGGAAGTTCTGTGTGAAGGATTGAATAAAGTCAGCTATGAGTTCATTCAGTATAGTTTCTTGGAAAGAATGTCTGTTTTTTACCACTATTCAGAATGACTGTAGGAATTAGTTAACTTTAAATTAGATGTTTTAAATTTTATAAGAAAATTTTTGTTTATATAATCATGTGATTTTAAATAATTGATTTAAAACATTAGAATATGTTATTGTTAATGGTTTTATGTTCTTTAGTTAAAAATTTGAATGTATTCAAATCAACTGTTTAATAGAATGTTTTTGGTTGCTGATGATTCAATAGATGTGCTGAACAAATTTCTATTGAAATTAAAGATTTAGTTTGAGTTTTGATTTATATAATATATTAAGCAAAAAAAAAATGTTAAAAAATTATGTTATTTCACTTTTATTTAGCAATTAAAATTTTAATAAACACCATATTTCAATCATCTAAAATATTTTTGATAGTGCTCATTTGCAAGTGTATAACTTAATTAGTATTCAGGAGAGCAAGTCTCTATTGATTTTTATTTATTATAATGAATTTTTAAGAATTGAAAAATAATTTTTTTAATTTAAAATTTATGAGAACTGGCAGAAAAACAGCTGAAAAATCAAAATAAAAAAAGAAAAGATATATATATATAATTAAAATATCATTGATAATTTTATATTAAACAGAAAAAAGTTGTGCAAAAAATATGTTGTTAAACTTGCTACTGACTGAGTGTAGACTTTTTCTGTTTAACATTTTTAACAAAAATTTCATTGATTAAGCAAATTTGATCAAAATTCTATTGATCAAATTTGAAATATATTAACTCAAGAACATTATCCACTAAAATATTAAAATCAATTAGTAAACAAGTGATGCAATCAATAAATCAATAAATATTTTTAAATCAATATATTTTGTTTGTTTTAAAACGTTCTTCAATATCATTTTGCTTCAGATTTTAAGAAAATTGTAAGTAATTTATATAGTTATTAATAAATATATTTTTATACAGTATTGTATAAATCATTGTCTAAAAATAAAACAAAAAAATTTTTTGTTTTTAGATAGGAATTCTCTTATTCTAAAATAATGCATTTCTAGTTCACTTTTTAACTTGATGATTATTTTAATATGGGTTGAAATCTGAAACTATAAATTTTTTTTAAGTCATTATATTTTAATTTCTTTAGTAGTAAACAATACAAATATTTAATTTTCATACAATCTTGAAACAGGGTCAAATGCAATGAAGAAGTAAACAGATAAGAAAAAATAAATTATCCTTTTAAAAAATAATGACATGAAAGAAAATATAAAAATTATTTACATAAAATTAATTATAATAATATGATAAATTGCATTTCATTTCAAAGAAATATGCTTTGTCATATAAAAAATAAAATAGTGCAAATATCAATTCCAAAAAAATAAATTGATATTTTCTAAGTCAGTTCTGAAGTTATTTATCTCTATAACTTCTCAAATATAACAAAATAAATTTTAAGGCTCTCTAGACCTTTTAACAGAAATTTTAGTTAGGAATGACTAACAGTATATATTCCAGGATATTAATTATCAATCAAAATAGATTATTTAATATTTTGGAATAAATTATTTGATATTTTCTATCACCCAGAGAAATGAATATTCATTTCTTTGGATGTTGGGAAAACACTTGAGTAAGAAATATTAATTTTTCTTTTATTTCTTTAGATAATAAAATGGAAGCAAATTTTAATGAAAATATACAGTAGCATAAGCAATTAAATACATGTAATGTCATTTACTATATATTTTTGTATTATTATATATAATAAATAGTCAATAATAATATCTTTATGTGCTTATTTCTGCCATTCAAAAGATTCCTTACACACATTTTATTTATGAGGAGGAGCCCTAATGTGGCTCGAAAACGTTATACCATATTTAAATTCTTATACTTGCTAGTAGTGCTGTGGTTTATTTATTTATTTATGAATGTAAGCAAATAGTTTCTTTAATATAATACACATTTTATTTACTTATAAAAAATGAAAAAAGTAAATTAAATAATGAAAATTTTAATTAGGAATCTCTTATAAACATTTTTTACTGAATATTAGCAAAAATTTATCTTGCAAAAAAAGCAACAATTAAAATAGTACATAAAATGAATATATAATTTATTGAAGCTTAATTAAATTGCTAATATCTTCAATGAGATGTAATTTCAAATTTTTGCATAATAAATCAGTATTAAATGTAATATTTGAAATGCAATTAGCATTTGATTCCAAAGTTAGCATTGCAATGTATTATTCTTGTTTATATTTCATATCAATAATAATGAAAATGTAGTTTTATATATTGATGCAAAGTATATTATCATGACTAGGACAGCTTTCAAGATTCTGTCTCATTGTATAAAAATTGCAAATTCTCATTTATTGAGTTTTAATTAATTTTTTTAGGCTATTTATATAATATGATCATATTTTAAAGTTCAAATGTTATTTTTATTCTAATAATTCCTAGTACTTATTTAAATTTGAAAAATATTTTTGGAAATATTTTTATGATTTGTTAATAGATTAAAAATATAATATTTTAAATGACTTAGAGAACAAAATGTCATTTATTATAAAAAATAATAATAAATGCATATAATATATCTACATATCTGTGCATCCTTGCTCAAAATCTTTTGAAAACGATAAAAACATTTATGATTCTTTCTTATTACTCTTTCTCATCCCATTTAATTCTTAAGTTGTATGAATTTGAAATTAAATGGGATGAAGCAAGAGTAATAAGAAAGATCAAAGATCCTTTTATCATTGTCAAAAAATTTTGAGCAAAGATACACAAATATGTACAAATGCATCCTTGCTCAATCAATATAGAATATAGTCAATTATAAACAAAATTATTTGATTCAAGATTTTTGATATATTGCAAATAGTATTTGTTTACTTGTTAATTATTACATATTACTTTACTTTTTGATAAATTAGATATATGTTTGCAATAGTTAAATAAGTATATTAGAATATTTTAAATTTGCTATAATTTGAATAATTGGAAATCTATAAATTAAATATTTTTGCTTTAATTATTGTAAATTATAACAAAGATATTTAATAATTTATATCAATGAAAATTATCATCAGCTATTAATTTTAAAATTCATTAATCTCCTAGTTTAAATAATTTTAAAAATAATCTCATTACCATAATAAGAAATTATAATACCGAATGAGCTAAATTATTTTTTTATTCTAACTTATTCTTTGTATAGAATCTTGTTATATTGAATTGTTTAACCTTATATTGAAACTATTTATTAATTAATAAAATTTAACTTCTTCTGTTTATAATTTCCTAATTAAAATATAATAATTTTTAAATAAATTTATTTATGGATTCAAATTAATTTAATTTCATTCATATAAATTTAAAAAATAATAATTTAAATTTTTTCAGATATAAATTAGTTGATGATTTTAAAACTAAAGAGTAAAATTATCATCAGTAATTAATAAAGATATGCATATAATAGAATTGAAAGAATATTGAACGGTATGTCAACATTGAAATTCAGACCAAGCATTTCATCCATAAGTATATGGTTACAATTAAAATTTTATTGTTGGATACTTTCTATGAAGAAACTTAATATAATACTAATGATTTGGTGACAATAAAGAATTTACTGCATTAAAATTAGGTAAGTATATGAACAAATCATAATTATTATAAAATGTTCATTTATTTTTTTTTATATTTATTTAAAATATTGAATGTTTTCAATCTGGTTATAGGGAATATAATTTTATTTAAAAAATATAATAAAAAATTATTTATTCTAAACAACAGAGACATTTTAACAATAATATTTTTCATTAAATAATTATATAAAGATATACAGTAGTAGTCCTTAATTTTACAACTGGGTTTGGTTCGAACCTGTCATTGTAAGTCAGAAAGGTTGGAAGTTGTCCAAAATTCACAAATTTCTCAGTATTAATATTTATTAATACACTCCACTTTATCATAATAAACTTAATGAACACAAAAACAAGAATTAGATACAAAAAGGATGCTTTCTGTATATCAGATGATTGTTTGGAGATTTGAACTCATCACTTTCATTGATCATTTGCAGAATTTTCTGATTACATTCTCATCATAAGTATAAGTGGTCAAGGATTACTTGTAAATAACAAATTATTACAACAAAGCGTAATTAGAAACAAAATATTTTGAATTTGTTTTGGTTATAAAATTAATTAGATTTAAAAATTCTGTGAACAGACAGTAAAAAGTTAAAATATATTAATAAATAAATCACAAGTGCTATAGTAGGAAATTTAATTAAATATTTTTTATTCTTTTCTTTATTAATTTTCAAGTTATAATGGATTTTTATGAAATTTCCTCCAATTAGAAGATCATGCTAATGAAGATTTACTTTTTAATACCATATTTTTAATCATTCATAAAATGACAGAAATATATGAAAATTGGAAATTATTAATAAACAATTTTGAAAATAACTAATGTATTATAATGTTAGTATATAAAAAAATTTTTTCATATATTCAAAAGGAATATTATAAGTGAACATGAAGAAATGAGAAATATATTTTGTATTGTTTTATTTATGAGAAAATTTTCTTATGTCCATTTTTTGGTATTTATTACAATATATTGTATGTATAAAAGAAAATGTATAACAAAAAGATGTAATAACAATAGTAGAAGTATTAGAAATTCTTAGAATAATAATAAACTAGATGATAGAAATTATATTGCAATGTTATATTTAACAAGTAAGACATAAATAGTTTGTCTTAAATTTATTCATTAGCCTTTTAACCTATTTATTTGTTCATTTTTTTTGCTTTTATTTATTTAGTGGAATACTGGTTTCATTCAGCTAGTTACATAAGATAAAATATTAATTTATTTTAATAAGCAACAAATAAAAAATATAACATACATATATATGTATATTTGTAAAAGTTTTATTTTTTATATGTACACACACACACACACACACACACATACGAATCGACAATTGCGCCCAGATAACAGAAAAGTACACACACACGTACACACACACACACACGTACACACACACACACACACACACACACACACACGTACACACGTACACACACACACGTCACACATACACTATTCCAAAGACATATTGATGACAATTATGTCTCTACACATTAATAAGAACACACACACACACACACACACACACACACACACACACACACACACACATATATATATACATACATACATACATACATACACATACATATACATACATACATACATACATACATACATACACACATACACCTACATACACACACATACATATTTGACATATATTATAATTTTAAATTGTGTTCCTGAATTTTGAACTCTGTTCAGTATATCATTTTTGTGTATATTCTATTTCCATTTTTTTTTTTTTTTCAATTTATTTGTGATGAGAATTCAAGTAAGGAGTTGAAAATGTTAAAGGATAATTAAGATGTACATACACACACATACATATTTGACATATATTATAATTTTAAATTGTGTTCCTGAATTTTGAACTCTGTTCAGTATATCATTTTTGTGTATATTCTATTTCCATTTTTTTTTTTTTTTCAATTTATTTGTGATGAGAATTCAAGTAAGGAGTTGAAAATGTTAAAGGATCTTTGTTGCATTTTCTACTACATAGTGATCATGGTGTATTTTATATTCTATTCTGGTGATTATTATATTCTATTATATAATTATAATCCAAGTTAATAGGATAAATTTTAGTTTTAAAGTTATCACTTATTTTAAATCATAACAAGAAAACAAATATTTTAAGTAGACTTATACAAAAGTTTTAATGACAAAAATGAAAGTTCTATGGTAATAAAAATTTCTTTTTCACTTTAATGAGCTTTTGAACTCTTATTGAGGTGTAGATTGTATCCAAGGGGAGTCTGGTACTGGTCCTCGGCTTCTGAGAGTATATCGTGGCAGTGACGGACCATAAACTATTTCTTCCAATTGCTGTGTTACTTCCTGTCTAGCTTGTGTTTCTGGATGTGTCAGCGATGAGCGAAGTTGACTCGGCGACGTACAAAGTACTCTTCCCACTGATTAAACGGATAATAATCATCAGTTTCAGTACTGGTTTGTTTTTGTTGCTGATCGTGTGATTTTTCTAATTCCTTTTCCGTTCCTACGGGAGCATCTACAAGTTTTTCGTAAATTCCGTGGCCTGGCACAGCTTGTTTCAATCTGTTAGCATGTACATTAATTTTCTTTTTTGTTTTTAAATGCTGCACTTCAAAATTAACTGGTCCGAGCTGTTTTATGATTCTAAACGGTTCTGTCCAACGAGACACTAGTTTTTTGCTAAGTCCTTGTTTGATCTGCATTTCATTTACATAAACTTTGTCTCCTAATTCAAATTTGTAACTTTTATTTCTTTTATCATGATACACCTTCCTATTTTCAACTATATCACGCGAATAATTTTTCTCTGCTCGCTCACGGTTTTTGTTTTTATTGTAAAGTTGTTCTTTGTTCTTAAATTTCATTCTTTCTCTAGATTATGTTGTCTCGGCCTAGTTATTATTTTCTGTAGCTCTTTCTTGGACGGCTACGAATTTTCCGATCAATTTATTTTTATGCAGGACTATGGGTCGGTGAGTTATATTTATTAGCCTAATTGAAATGTTTCCTTTTTTGTTAACTGTAGCTAAAATATTTGCACCTAATATACCTCTGACATTAATTGCATCAGGCTCTACTACACCTACACTCCTTGGTTTTGGTCTGCCTCGGCCAACGACTTTTCCTGTTATTATAACTTCTGAACAAGGCGGAACAATATTTCTTCCCGTTAATTTAACTATTCTTACTGGAAAACTTCTGTCTTTAATTTTTGTTCTATCTCTAGATTGTGTTTCCTTATCTTTGATTCTACTTTCTAATGAAGCGCTATGTGAAATTTTCTTATCGGCATTCTTTGTTGTTTGCACTTCGTTTAAATTAGTTATAGCATTATTAAATTTTATTTCTTGCTTGGTGTTATTTACTACGTTAATAGAAGCAGCGGAACTAGGTTGATTAAAATTAAACAAATTTGTAAGAACTAAATTTCTTTATAATACAAGCAAGAAAAATTTTAACATTTAAGCCCTTAAATGTATGCCATCAAATTGCTTATAAATCAGTGATCTTGTCAAAATGTTCTATTTTAAATTGTCTTATTAAGAATTTATAAACCTAAAGTGGTAATTTTTTTATTAATCTATTTTGTATCAAGTCTTCCTCTTTTCTTCTGTCATCCAGTTTTCCTATATTATTCATTTTCAGTGAATCCTATATTCACATATTATTTCGTGATATATACAATATATAGTAGTCTTAATTCGTCTTTTTTAAAAGTCCATAGTATTCACAAAATTCTTTTTCGAGGCACTTGCATTTTAAATCAATCTTCTTTATTGATCAACATTTATCATCATACATAAAAATCAGATAAACTTCTAGGATCCCTAGATAATGTACTATATTTAATGCATAAATCATTCAAGTACAATTCCGATCTTGATATCCAGACACATTCCTGCACTTTAGAATCTTCTTTAATATCATTATAGCTATCCTTCCAAACTTCAATCTTCTCCTAATATCTTGACTATCTTTTCATTGTAAATGATGATAAATAACAAGGAATAGAAATCTTTGACAGTTTCTATTTCTTAGCTTTTCATAATGAAACTACATAATATAAAGTTTACCTTAGCTTACAACACCATGATATATGAGAATCCACTTATACAAGGAAATGTAATTTATACCAAAATTTCAATTTATGAGCTTACATGTAAGCTGATATAGATCAGCTGACAGTGGTCAAAATGTTTCTTTATATGTAGTAAAGTGTTTTTCCTCACTAGTGCTAAGCTTCTTTTCTCTTTTGTAAAATAATATGTCTTCGTAATATGAAGAATTAAATAAAATATGCCTATGATAAGAGACTTCACACAACTGTTACATATAAAGCAATCCAAATTCTAAAATATTTTAATAAAAATATATTTATAATTCAAGATTTGCTTGTCATATACTTTTTTTTTTTTCTTTCTTTTATTTCAGACAAGTTTGCTATTTACTTTTAAAAATTACACCATGTGATATATTCTATCAAATGAATATAAAATATAGTTTTCTTTAAAAAATTTAAATCTGAATACATATCAATGTCCAAGTTTCTTCCAAATATCAATGTCAACTTTTTAATCGATGTTATTAATTAACATTTTTAAAAATAAATTTATATTTGCTTTCATGTTGTTATAATTTTTTATTTTAGGAATGATTAAACATTTAACACTGAATTACTACAATTATTACTGTTTTCTCACAAAGAATTGAGATATTAATAAAAGCTAACCTTGAGCCTAATTTGTATAAAGTTCTCTAAATTTTACATTTTTCCATAGATATCTCTAAAATATCCCTAAATCCTATGAAATTACTGATCATCGGCAAATATTAAATTTTATTAGGAACTTTTTCTTTCTTCCTTTTCTAGGCTCTATGCTGTTTGTGGTCAGTGTTGGTCAAGTTGTTACTTTGTTATCAAATGTGCTATTTTTTATTACAGAAAAGTATTTTGTGTCTTAACATTTTTGATATTATTTTCAAATTTATGGAGCAAATTCATTATTCTAATTTAAAATTAGTAAACATTATTTTAAGTCTTTATATTAGCTATAGAGAAAAAACTATGTTGCAATACTAAAATTTACTTCCAAATATGGACTGTATATAAGTTACTGATGAAATTACATTGCAGAATGTTAAAAAAATTTGAAAAGTATTTAATATTTATATGTAGTTTATTTTATTTGTTTTCATATGTATTGTATTGTATTAGATTATTAAAATTTGTTTTCATTATGAAATGAATATTTCTGCTTTATGCTTTTAATATTAACAAACAACATTTTATATTGCATATCTTTGTTGAAAATAAAATATATTTAAAGAAAACTAGCATACTGTTTTATTACTTTTCCAGAATAATTAAATACAAGTTTAAAGTTGTGCTATTGAAAATTTTATACCAAAAATATTAAATTAATAATGAATATGCTGCCAATCTGGAATTCATAAAATAGATGCAGTTTTAAGGGTGCATGCAAAAATTGGCCAAATTTTTGTAAAAACTAACCCTTACATGCTGATCCAAATGTTAAATAATATATTACCTCCAAGTTTTAAATGCCGAAAACATTTTCCAGAATGCCACTTTGGGCACATATCCCACAAGTTTGCCAGTTGTCATAAAACTTATTATTTCCAATCAGTGTTTACAAAGTGACAGCATTGTTGTAAATTCTAAAATCAGTCATTCACATCCATGACAGGATCAGTCAAGAAAGTATAGATAGGAATCCTCTGAAAAATCTAGAGGTATAGAATTGGAATTTGATTCTAGATTCTCCAAGTGGAAATCTATTTAGTATGCACACATGCAGCCTAAAGGTAGGAACTTTAATAAATAAAATTGCCAATCTAAAGGTTGTCCTATGATAAATGATTTTAATTACAAAAGTAATTTTTTCTTAGTTTATGTAATTTAGTGAAAATAAGTATTATTATAAGACTCGGGATTGCATTAAAAACTTTTCTATAGAAATTAACAATAATTTTGTTTCCAATTTATGAGCATTTTCAGAAATATTTCAGCACTTTTAATCCAGAATATGAGTGTATTTTATCAATCTACCTTTTGTCTTCTTAATTTTCAGCTACTTGGCATTTTCTTCTAATCTTTCTTTTCAGATTTAATTTCATTAATAGTCATTTTAAGTCTTCTCTATTTTTTGCTAGTTATGCAGTATCTTCAACATATCTCAAATTTATAACATGAGACAAAAGATGACATTTCAATAATAAAATTATAAATTCTAAAAATTAAGTAAACTACAAACATTCTCAATAAATAGTATATCCTTATTATGAGTGATTATTAATGCTTCTTTTATCAATTTTTATTCCAACTTTGTGTTCATCTAAGACAGCTTTCCTCATGATGTATTAAGCATAAAGATTGAGTAAATATGGTTAAAAATAAGTCTAGTTTGAGATTTTTGTTAATTGGAAACCATTCAGTTTCTCCCAAACAGTAACCATTTCTTGGAATAGAAACTGTTATCATAAACATTAGAATAACAAAATATTGTGGAACATCTATTTTTAAGCAATCCAGTTTTTCATGATCTATACAAAGGCTTTGATATAAAAATATACATGCAGATTAATTTAGTCACCTTAAACAAAAGAACATAACAGTTACACAAAGAAACCATAATGGATGAATCTAAATGGATTATTATTGGATAATTATGTGGTTAACAACTGAATGTATTGTTAAAAGTTAAGCAATTTAAATTATTTTGAATTGTTCTTTTAGCATTTTTCTATGTTCTGTTTCTAATGTGGAGTTATAAATTGTACTTCTACTGAGGAGGACTTTTTTAACTTGAAAATACTGCAGTTTTTTCTGCATTAAATAATGATTAAACACACATTTTTATCTATATAGCATTGGATTATTTTATTTGCTTTTGTCAGACTAGAAGAGGTAGATAGTACATGAACATTTAATCTAAATGGATTATTGTTATTTCAATATAGTAAGACTCCGTTTAACACAAGGGATACATTCCAAACAAACCAAGCCCCAAATGAAACTGATAAATGAGGTCACCTTAGCATGTAAATAACAGGTATAGGTGAAACAGGACAGTAAATAAAAAAATATACATATCATTTTATTTTATAACATGCATTATTACTATTTTATTATATTAATTATAGATATTTTTTATCACTAATATCGATTTATATTCCTAAATCATTCATGAAAATCAAAAATATTTGAGTAAATAATTTATGTTTATAATGAGGAAGGTTCTTCCTCATTTGACACTGTGTTTTTTCGTTAAGAAATCATCTAACGTCATTTGCCTTTTCCTCTTTCATTCAGCAAGCAATTGTCAATAGCAACATTGCATCCATGACACTTCATCTTGCTTCTGAATTTCTATCAAAATTCGGATCATTTTGTATAAACTTATTCACAATTTCCATAATAGTGGCTAAAATTGTTTTAAGAAAATCTGTTGCAAGTTCCTTTTACTTCTCATCCTCAAAAACGCTAACTTCCTTGTCTTTGTGCGATTTTGAATTTATGTGATTATAATGGTTTGAAAAATCATGCCAAAGTGAATCAATAAAAAATATAGAATTAAAAAAAACCATGTTATATTGAAACAGCATTAAGTGGGGTCTTACTGTACATGATATCACCAAATCTGCATAATATGAAAAGATAGCCAATTATGAATACATCACAATCTGATCAGAATTATATAGAGATTGGTCTAGACATTTAATAGAACAGATTGAGATTGATGGACTAGACCTTCAGTCCCAGCTAAAAAAAAAATAAGAAAGATCAGGATTCAATCATTTTTCAGATAGAAAACTATTGCTCTTTCACAGAATTGTGAATCTAATGAATTATTGATATAATGATAACTAAGTTACTGAGCAGATGCTATTATCTCTAGCATTCACAATTAACTAATTGAAAATGTGTTACTCAATAAATATTTTATTGCTCCTTTTATATGATTTTGTATTATTATTTTTTATTTTTCTTATAGATATTACAGTAGAGCATCAATTAACCAGAATGTCACTTATCCGAACGTAATTTTCAATTGTGGTACGAAACAGGTCGTTAGTCAATACTCCTACCCTTCAATGTGTAGGATGGAGAATCTAAGCTTCTATTTTGTGTGCTGACTGTATATGTAAACAATTGACAATTAAACTACTGTATATACAGGTAGGCCTTGATTAGTGAGAATAATTGGTTCCACGAATTTCTCGCACTATTCGAAGTGTTAACTATATGTAAAATATGGTAATTGGTTCTTGCTTTGTGAGATTCTGGCCATTAGCTAACCTCATGAAGAATAACCACAATACTAACGTAACACTAACTGTTTAAGAAATATTTACTTTCATATTTTACATCGTTGTTCATCATCTAAATTAATAACTTACCAGGAATTGCGTCTCATACCATCATCAAACCAACC
>AYEL01089998.1:0-40130 GCA_000484575.1 Olivierus martensii | reverse complement strand
TTAATATAATAATAATAATAATAATAATAATAATAATAATAATAAAACAAATGAGGCAGAATAACTTTTGTAAACAATAAAACATATATGTATTTTGAAATTTGTTTTGTTTTTTACATTGTGTTTTTTCTTATTTTTTTATCAGATCAATTATCCAAAAAAATTGTTTATCCGAACTATCCTTGGTCCCAATTAGTTTGGATAATCGATGTTCTACTGTATTATAAATTTGTTTCTATGTATGTCTTATTTCATCATCATCATATAATTTTTTCTTGTTGTATTTCTAAATTTGTATTTATGATGTATAAATGAAAAATAGCAATTATTATATTTTTGTTGTTTTTTGATTAATCTTCTATATCCTAAAGAATGGATGTATAAATGAAAAATAGCAATTATTATATTTTTGTTGTTTTTTGATTAATCTTCTATTTCCTAAAGAATGTTCATCATCATCATCATCAACAAGCTTCTTCCCATTTCTATATGGGGTCGCTGTTTTTGGTGAGCTTTCTCCATTGCGATCTGTCCTTTGTCCATTCCCTTCTGAGACCCTTTGATCTCAGATCGTCATCAACGATATCTTGCCACCTTCTCTTGGGTCGTCCTCTTTTCCTCCTTCCTTCAACTCTCATGTTCATAAGTCTTTTGCCCGTATAGTCCTCATCTCTTTTCATTATCTGGCCAAACCATCTTAATCTACTTTCTTGGATTTTACTTGCAATATCCATAACTCTCACTGTCCCTTGGATGTATTCATTTCTAATCCTGTCTGCTTGTGTCACTCTGCACATCCATCTTAACATTCTCATTTCCACCACCTTCATCCTTTGTAAACTGGATTTCTTAAGGGGGAGTGTTTCCAGTCAAAAGAGACCAATCATTGATGACTCGCTGTTGAGGTTTGGAACGCGCCCATATTTTTAAGCGATTAAAAGATTTTTTCGGATAAATTTAAAAATCCGTGACTAAAGTTACAGATTTATCTGTTCTATCCAGAAACAAAAATAAATCTATTATTGACTAACGACAGTAATAGATTTTCGATCGCGATTTTTTAATATCGATGCTAAATTTAATCGATAAAAAAAACGTCTCATTAACTTCGTTTATCTATGTCCCCTGTAAAATTCGGCATTAAACTGGGCCACTTATAATAGATTTACAGTCTTGACCGTCGTTTAATCCGTTATCTGTATCTGACGCAGCATCGGAAGTCAGTATTGAATCTACGGAAGAGTTGAAGTTCGTTTATATCATTACGCCGACGATATAGTCCACTAAATTATTCGGCAAGTTACAGTAAATTGCCACAAAATAATGACAAATAAGCTGTAAGACTGGAATAAAATTACGATATCGACATGATTTTAACATATAGTAAATTATTTGCGTGTCTATAATACATACGATGATCGGATGCGCGATGATGTTTTATGCATTCCAATATAATATGAATTTAGTTCTAACTGTATTCTAAATTGGCAGAGAGTTATAATCATGGTTGTAAACCCAGAGGCACTATTACATAAAAATAAACATGATTCTTACTGACGCTGTTACCTTTTACATCGAAATCGACTGTTCCGCGCGCATTAATATCTTCACAAAAATTGGTAATACGCCGTTCCCATACACTCAATACTGACTTCCGATGCTGTTGTAGAGTCATATATCAAGAAATATCGATACAGAAGCACTAAATGCAGTAATGAAAATTTATTCTTTTCAATACTGCATTTAGCGCTTGTGTGTTGATATTTCCTGAGGTAGAAGCCGAGTTTAAGTAAAAAAACTTATAACGCTATCTAGATTTTAGAAAAATTGGAATATGGGAGAGTGGTCGTTATGTTTAAAAATACTAACCTTGTCTGGTATTCTCCGAGATGCAGGAGTATCTCTTTATAAAGGCGTCGTCCAACGTCTTTATCTTCTTCCTGTTTTCGTTTTGCCTGTTTTCTAGAGCGATAATGGTGTTCCTTCTTCCGATAGATTTTTCGTCTTCTTTGATGATATGGTCGCTGCCATTGATGCCTTGCATTTTTTGGATTTCTCGGGCGATCTGAACGGCGTTTCTATCGAAATGAGCTTGGTCACTGATATTTTCGAATTTTCTTAGGCAGCAACGTAATTCCTCGGATGCCAAAATATGAGTAATAGTAGCCAAACGATGAAATAGCATTCCGATAAACTGAATGATGAGAATGATGGCAAAAAAACTCACAAATACAATACCGATGGGATCGATTTCTAGCGAGTGTTCTTGTATTCTCACTTGTCTGGAACTGACCATGTACGTAATGCTATATTTAATGCCCAGCGGCCATTTTAAATGTAAATTTTTCTTGTTGACTTGAAGAAGAAACACGGCCAATACAAATAAAGAATTGATCATTAAAAATGCAAAAACGACTTTGTTTCTCAATTCTTTAAGTTCGGAAACGACTTTATCCTGATGAGCTTTGTTTTGCTCGATTGGAAACAGATACTTCTGAATCAGATCCGACCAAAATTTGATTTCCGAATCTTCCGCAAATTGCACTTGGCCGTGCCTTAAATCCTCGTCGTCTATCCAGTAAGGATTTATCAAATCGTCTCTTTTTTCATCTATTGGAAAAATTTTAAAATACAATTATTAACACAATGAAAATACAGTAATGACACCACAGATTACTAATACAGATAGGACACTTAGCTAAAACCAACAGGGAAATTTCAGTACCACAGCGCCTCTTCAGTTAGTTGATTTAGTGTATTTTTTCTTGAATTTAAAAATTTTATAATTTTTCAAAACATTGACCAGTATTAATATTTCCAAAATCATTTAAATAATAAAGGATAGTTTGTTATTTTGAAAAATAGAGCTTTATTGAATAATAATATTCAATATAGTTCTGTTTCCCATAAGCAGCTTTAGTTTCTAGTAGCCATCTTGTTTTTTTAAGACGTTTGATCATAGCTCGTGGTTGGAAGTTAACGTTAGTTATTTATAAAAGGTATTTAGTATAGATTGGAATTTAGGGGCCATATCCTCCATATAAACAGGAAAAAGAAGTTTGGAATTTATAAAGTATTTAGTATAGATTGGAATTTATGGGCCATATCCTCCATATAAACAGGAAAAAGAAGTTTGGAATTTATAATATACAACGTATTTTCTGTTGAGTGAGAGAACTCATCCGCTTAGGCTTAGTAAATGTACTGTATATTAGTTATTTTGAAATGTTTTTATTATTATTATTATTTAATATCATTAATATATTTTTGATATATATACCTTCAGTTTGTACAAATATAATTTTTCAATAAAATTATATTAATATAATACAGTATATGTTGTTTTCTGAAGCTTGAAAATAGAATATAATTATATAAACACACAGGTTTCATTAATGTTTAACAATTCGGAAAGAAATTGTTATCAAATTTGTATTATAAATATTTCGAATGTATAAAGTCTAAAATACGATTAAAAATCAACGTTTTGTTTTTAAAAATACATTTAACTTCTTAAAATCGGAAATAAATCAAGAAGGTGGTAGTCACAATAACGATTTTGTGATGTCATATCCTGGCTTTGTTGATGACATTTAACTGTTAGTTGCACCATCTATGTTACGTTCTAAAGAAACAATATGATTGGTTCTTTATATGACTACGTCATTTTAAAACGTTATCATTGAAAGTATAGGAAGTGTCCATCTGTATTAGTAATCTGTGAATGACACTATTGGACAGAACGGTTTAATCCTGGCTTTGTTGATGACATTTAACTGTTAGTAGCACCATCTATGTTACGTTCTAAAGAAACAATACCATTGAAAGTATAGGAAGTGTCCATCCGTATTAGTAATCTGTGAATGACACTATTGGACAGAACGGTTTACATGGTTATTTTCTTTTTTCCAGAATCATTTGATGCCAAACACTTTTGAAAACTATGAAAATTTATAACATTTAAGGCCGTATCACACTGGAGGAAATACCAGCAAATACAACCAATAATCGTGGATAGTGGATAGTAGTTGTCGATTTTTAACAGGTCTGATAGCGCTTCTTGGGTTAGGACAACTACCATCGACAACCAACAATTTGTCGAACGTGGATCTAAAAAGTTGGCGCAACTTTCTTCTGGAGCCAATCGAGATCCCGTAATCACGAGTCAGACCGGTCACGTGTTGCTATTATATTCGGATTGAAAATGGCGGCAGTCGAGTCGGCGTGGACTTCAGACTTAGAAAATCAATTAATCGAATTTATAAGAGCTAAAGCGTACTGGCGGAATCCAAAAGATCAGCGACATACGAAAAAACTCTGAAACGTATTGAATACGAACAGCTAGCCGAAAAATTAAGATGGTCAAATCCCAACCTATACGATTATTTAGCTTCTCTCATTCGAGTATTATATCGTGTCGACTGCGCGACGCCATACTGGAAGTTGCCTCAACTCAACAAAAAAATTGGGACAACTGATCGGAAGCGTGTGATAAGAAAGTTGCTCGAAATAGATAACTTTTGTTAGTTGTTGTTGATTGAATTCGTGCAGTGTAATACGGTCTTTAGACTATAAGATATAGCCAATTAGTTTATGGTTGCTCCCTAACATATACTGTATTTACTTACCAAATGTTTTCTTGGTTGTATTAAAGTTAAAATTATATTCGTCCTGCACCGTCGGTTCTTCGTAGCATTCTTCATCTTCCGCCTCTCGGTCCTCCTCTTCTTCGTTAAAAGATACCGACATTTTTTTACTGACAGAAGATTTTCTGCGAAATGCCGAAATTTTCGGTTTATCAAAACTGTTTTCTAAACTTAAAAGTTGCTTATTAATGCTATCCAGTTTTTCCGTAATGATTAATAATTGATATTTTTGGTCGTTGGCCTTCGGATAAGTACAAAACATACACTTAAAGAAATTCGACAGACTACAAGAAATGCCGCCGTCTTCTTCTTCACTTCCTTTTCCAAATCCGAAATTCGCTAACCAATCCAAAGCGGAATTGTCTTTCATTTTCTTGATTTGAGTTTGCTGTTCATCCACAGTGCTTTTCGTTGGCTTCTGAATTTCTCTAGTACCCCAAGATACGTTATTCAGATTAATTAAAGAAAATAGAAAGAGAAATAAATACATGGAAGGAACACTTAGGAAATACAACACTCCGTGGAAGAGACACAGTATCTCTTGGGGGTGTAACAAAGCGGAGATAACGAAACTCGAAGTGAGAGCTAGCAGAAAAATGGCCGAAGGAGAAGCGGGTCCGTCTTCCACCAACTGAACCGCCGTTCCTACTAGCACAGCCATCATCAGAAGAGCGTACAAAGCGCTGACAATCTGAGCGATCAGAATCTGGAAGAAGAATAATTATGCTCAATTTTAAAAACCCTCCAGATATAAAGTTTTAAGCGCCCATTTATCCGCCAGATTAGTGGCCAATAAACAAATACGCTACTATACATATTAGCAATGGCGCCGAGACGGGGGAAGAGGGGACAAATTCCCCGGGCCGCTTCCTAACATTAAGAATTTTTTCTACTTTTTTAAATTAAGTAACTGCTCATTACAAGATACATAGAATTAAAATTGTATTATAAAAATCTAAAGTAAAGGAAAATCTTTTTATTCTAAACAGTTAAAATAAGAATTATTTATGATAGTTACATTTCATTTAAACAGAGAAGGAATTGACAGACCGACAACCCACCCGCTTCCTAACATTAAGAATTTTTTCTACTTTTTTAAATTAAGTAACTGCTCATTACAATATACATAGAATTAAAACTGTATTATAAAAATCTAAAGTAAAGAAAAATCTTTGTTTTCTAAACAGTTAAAATAAGAATTAATTATGATAATTAGACATAAGCATTTCATTTAAACAGAGAAGGAATTGACAGACCGACAGACCCACAACAAATGTTTTAGAGGAATGGATATACAGTAAGACCCCATTTAACGTGGGGAATACGTTCCAAAAAAACAAAGCGCTAAATGAAACAGCGTTAAACGAGATCATTTTAACACGTAAATAAAGAGGATAGGTGAAACAAGAGTGACTATAAAATATATACATAGTAAATGAAACAGCGTTAAACGAGGTCATTTTAACACGTAAATAAAGAGGATAGGTGAAACAAGAGAGTGACTATAAAATATATACATAGCATTTTTTTATTTTATTCAGTAACATATATTATTACTATTGTATTACATTAATCATAGACATTTTTTATTCCTAATATCGATTTGTATTCGTAAATCATTGGTGAAAAAATTCTTAAAATTAGAAAATAAGAAAATTTTAAAAACAAAAAGCAGTAATCGGATGGCGGTAAACCAGGGGTTCCCAAAGTTTTGCCTAGGTGGGCGAAATTGTAAATTCCAAAATATTTGGCGGGCAAAAAAAACTATTATGGAAAAATACGTTAGCAGGGGTTCCCAAAGTTTTGACTAGGTGGGCCAAATTGTAAATTCCAAAATATTTGGCGGGCAAAAAAAGTATTATGGAAAAATACGTCCAAATCGATAAAAATTTAGTCGCGAGGGAAAGATTTATAGTAATTTTATAGCATAATCATTTTTTATTTATGACAATAATTATTTTTTAATAAAATAACCTATTTCAAAAATAAATTAAAAATAACTAAATAATTTCAAATAAAAAAGAAAATAATAATAAATTCAATTTGAAGTGTGTGACTCGTGTAGTTGTTTTTTAATAATACATCATCAAATACATCTATTGGTTTCAATTTGAAGTGTGTGACTCGTGTAGTTGTTTTTTAATAATACATCATCAAATACATCAATTGGTTTCTAAGTTGTCGAATGTACTTCCGATCTATTGAGCCTTGGTTCTAAATCGGTTGAATGTATTCTTAACATGTAAAAGTTCATCAGTTAATTTTGATCTCAATTTGGACTTATTAATACACGTGATTGAGAAAGTTTTTTCTTCGTAGACCGATTTGTTCATGAACCGAGACGTTCGTGATCCGAGGTATCACTGTATAAGCGCTTCCAAATAATGAAAACGTACTTGGAAGCATTTATATATGTATTTTTTAACCGAACAATTTTTAATTATAATACGATAAAATTTATTTATTTTTTGTAAAAATGAAAATTATCTCTATGAATTGAATATGGCGGGTGATCCGACATGGAGGGTCATTTCTGGGGTTTGCGGGCGCACTTTGGGAATCCCTGCAGTAAATTATAAACAACGAAAAATATTGATGAAAAAAAAAACGTTCTAAGTTCGAAGAACTATAGTTTAAAATGGCAGCATTCGGGTTAAAACTAAAATGAGATAATTGTTATTTTTATTACTGTAAAATAACATTGATAAATATAAACTCTGGCCGCGTGGAAACGCTTCGGCTTTCCACTCTGGAGGACCCGGGTTCCAGTCTCGGGTCCCACCCCTTGAAAATATTTATCATGGGGTCCGGGCCCGGCCCGTCGATCCCCGTCCTCCACAATCCGGCTGACCCCTCCGCAGGGGTGGGCAGCCTGTGGAAGGGCTTGTTTCGCCCCGTCACTTAGTATTCTCCCTGAATGGAAAGTGGCGTCATCTGTTAACAAAAAAATATATATATAAACTCTGACCGCAGAGACTTTCACTGCACTGATATCAAACGCATGGTGAGACGGCATAGAGGGATCTATGTAACAAATTCCTGCGATTTCGGATTTATGCGAGAATAACGGTTTGAAACACCAGGCCAAAGTGACTCAATAAAAATATAATTCGAAAAAATTCGCATTATATCGAAGCAGCGTTAAGCGGGGTCTTACTGTACACTGGAATACGTTTATAATAAGATGATTAGGACCGGAAAAGTTTTTCGTTATAACCGACGTAAAAAGAAAAATTTTTTTAAAGTTGCGGACGTTTCCCAAAGTTAGTTCAACGAGCCTATGACGTTATTCTTCGAAAAAAAAATCGGATATTTTAATGATTTTCTTCGAAAATATAATTAAAAAATAAAATTCGTCGAAACTCAATTTCCTCAAATTGCGTATAGTATAGTTTTTAAACAAAATTTAAAAGTGAATAAAAATTTGAATAATCTGTGTGTAAAATATATATAATATGTATAGTTTTGATATGTGTTACAGAGGAGAAAAAATATATATATATATATATAATCCCGGGCCCCGGTACAAACCCGGTTTTGGGCCCCTATATATATCCATTTCGATACTTTTTTAAAGAGAAAATTCTGTACTATACTGTATGTATATGATAGCTGAATAATAGTAATGTATTTAACAATAGTAATGTATTTAATAATAGTAATGTATTTTTTTAGTAATGTATCTAACGGCAAAAAAGCATGATAAAGCTGAATAATAATAATGTTAAATCGCTATCAGCAAAATCCAATAATTCTGGAGTTTCACCCTTCAAAGCCAAGTGACTGTTCTTGGACTGCTGCTCGTCCGGTTTTACTACCCGAAAATTAACATTAATTTGTTAATTGACATCATAAAAGGTGACGGACCATTGTTAATAAGACTGGTCTATGCTTACAACTCGCATAATCGAATATTTATTCGCACTAACTGAAAAACGGTATCATTTTTATTGTGCACTAATCGAATATCGCATTATTCGAACTCACACTAATCGAGGCCTATACTAATCGAAATCGCATTATTCGAACTCGCACTAATTGAGGCCTACCTGTATTAATCGAAATCGCATTATTCGAACTCGCACTAATCGAGGCCTACCTATTGGCAATTCGAATATCGCATTATTCGAACTCGCACTAATCGAGGCCTACCTGTATTGTAAAATTATACTGATGAGGGCTCAATAGAGCCGAAAGTACTATAACAAAAAAAGTTTGTGTTTGAAGAAATAGTTGAGTTTGTTTCTTGCTCGAAGAGCTTGAGTTATACACTTATAAAGTAATATGATTTTTTAAATGACATAAACTAACACGTTCAGAGTTGTAACTCACAAATACAATAAATGTTTATGCTCTATATTTCAAAAAAAGAAAAAATATTGGAATATTTTTTATGTAAGTTTGGATTTATGGAGAACAGATATATGCAAGTCAGGAATTACCTGTATTTTTCTTGAATCTAATATATATAATATGTGGTTTAATCCATTCAGTATCTTTCCAATGATTCCTTTTAATAACTTGTATTAATATAAGCTTTTTCCTTTAGTGATATTCTTGTATATTTTCTTTCATCTGGATTAATATGTTATAAATAATGATTCAAATAAAAAATGTCAAATATAATAACTTCCATTAAAACATTAAAAATATTATTATATAAACTATTATTAATTATTATGTAAGAATCATAAGAAAGACACTGTTTTTAAATCACTGATACTGTTTTTATTCTTAACAGATTAAAAACTATAGCAAATACTTGAATCGACAAAAATATGACAGTTTTTAAAATGCACAATCATAATAAACAATAAAAAACCAATACGTGATAAGTCATCTTATATTTATTTTCTTCTATATCTTTGTGAAGAAATCAAATCCAAAACTTTTATTTATTTCTACTTATTTCTTATATTTATTTATCAAGTAATTTTAGTTAAGGGTAAAGTAAATATAATTGTTAAATATTAGTAAAGATTTAAAGATTGAGTTGTGAGTGTGAATGTTAAATATTAGTATTATAAATCTAAATAATAAAATTATTTATAAAAAACAATAACTGATTAAATCATATATAAAAATTAAAGTAATTTGATTAATATTTCAATAAATAAATTTTCATAGTTCACAGTAGTAGTAATAAAAGCAATATTACTTACTAATGCTAGTGAAGTATTTCTTATAAATTATAAAAAAGTTTTTAGACAGAAAATAAACATTTTATATAAATAACATTAAATAATCATTTATATAAAATAAAATACCTGATTTTATCAATTACAAAGATTTGTTTTATCTTGGAAATCAGCAGAAGTGGTGTAATTTGTGATACTAATGTGAAAGTATTATAATTTGTATATTAAATTAACATTATAAAATGAATAATAATTTAACATTAAATGGAAAATATGACAGTATTTATGGTTAATAATCTTATAATAATTATTCATAAAGAAAAGTAATATATGTGGTTAAATATGCCCAAATGATATTCAAGAATTTATACTGGAATTGAAATTATCAACTAACATTTGTCTATTGAAAAATGGCTTTTGATTTATTGCTTTATAAATGATTGATTTATTGATAATCAAATTAAAATTGCTTAATTTTAAAGTATTAAGATTTTAATAACCTGTCAGGTAACAAATGCATTCAATTTATTCTTATTTTAAATTATATCATTACAGATAGCCCTCGACATATGACAATGATGTAATAAGTAATTTCTGTTATTGATCAATGAAACTGAAATTGGTTCAAGTCCATGAAAAATGGTCAGAGGTAACAAATGCATTCAATTTATTCTTATTTTAAATTATATCATTACAGATAGCCCTCAACATATGACAATGATGTAATAAGTAATTTCTGTTATTGATCAATGTAACTGAAATTGGTTCAAGTCCATGAAAAATGATCTGATAGATGGAAAGCATTCTTTTTGTGTCTGGTTCTTATATTTTTGCATTTATGAAGTTTATTTGATAAAGTGGAGTGTAATAATAAACATTAGTAGTGAGAAATCCATAAATTTTGGGCATTTCTGATTTCCAATTGCAAAGTTCAAACCAAAGAATCATAAGTTGAGGACAACTTGTAATTATTGTTAATTCTGGATTTAATTTAATTCATAACACTGATTAATATATTATAGATCATTGAGCTATAAACTGTAGAATTTCAGATACTGAAAAAAAAAATTTGTATCCTGGAGATGATCTTGTTATAATCATACAAATTTTTTGATATATTCTGCAAATAATTACAAGTAACTTTGAATATCTTCTGAATTATAAACATAAATAATTTCTTTACAATTAATATTTCAAGTATATTTATTCTAGATATATTTGAAATATATAAGGTGTAGTAAAAAGTAATCCATTATTTTTGCATGAAATTGAAGGTTTTATTTAACATACTTAGAATGATTTGATTTAGGTCAAATATGCACCGTTTTGTTTGATAACTTGTTGCCATTTTGAAGGTAATTTCATTATGTCTCTCTCATAGAAGCCCTTGTCCCTATTGGCAAAAAACTGGGGCAATCGATTTTCACAAGCCTCTCTTGAGGCAAATTTTTCACGAGCAAAATAGTTTGCCATGGACAGGAACAGGTGGTAATCACTTCGTGCCAGGTCTGGACTATAAGGTGGATGCATAAGAACCTCCCAACCAAGCTCCCAGAGCTTCTGGCAAGTCACTATCGCCCAACCAAGCTCCCGGAGCTTCTGGCGAGTTGCTATCGATGTGTGTGTCCTGGCGTTGTCTTGATGAAACACAATTCCTTTCCTAGTGGCCAAAGTTGGCTGCTTCTGGGCGATTGCTTCTTTCAGACGGTCAAATTGTTCACAGTACAGGTTCAAATTAAAGAGTTTGATCGTAGGGGAGCAGCTCATAGTATATGATTCCTTGCCAATCCCACCAAACGCACAGCAAAACATTCCTGGCCGTCAATCCTGGCTTGGCCACCGTTTGCGCCGGCTCACTGCGCTTCGACCACAACCGTTTTCGTTTGACATTGTCGTAAGTGATCCACTTTTCATCGCCAGTCACCATCCGCTTCAGAAATGGGTTGACTTTGTTGCGATTCAGCAGCGATTCACAGATGGAAATTCGATCCATGAGGTTTTTTTGCGTTAATTTCCCACCAAACGCACAGCAAAACATTCCTGGCCGTCAATCCTGGCTTGGCCACCGTTTGCGCTGGCTCACTGCGCTTCGACCACAACCGTTTTCGCTTGACGTTGTCGTAAGTGATCCACTTTTCATCACAAGTCACCATCTGCTTCAGAAATGGGTTGACTTTGTTGCGATTCAGCAGCGATTCACAGATGGAAATTCGATCCATGAGGTTTTTTTGCGTTAATTTGTGTAGCACCCATACATCCAGCTTCTTTTTGTATCCAGCCTTTTCCAAATGATTCCAAATGGTTTTTTGTGCAATGTTTAGCTCCTGGGCAATAGAAACAGTGCTTATATGACGGTCGGACTCTTTCAATGATTTTATCCACATTTTCAACAATTGGCCTTCCAGAGCAATCGAACATTGAAATTACCTGAAATCGAAAATTCTGACATCGAAATTACCGAAACGGAATCAACGAAACCAAAACTGCGCTTGATTGGCTGTTACAGTATTAGAACCATAGACACTAAGCAATCGAACATTGAAATTACCTGAAATCGAAAATTCTGACATCGAAATTACCGAAACAGAATCAACGAAACCAAAACTACGCTTGATTGGCTGTTACAGTATTAGAACCATAGACACTGTTCACATTTTCAGCCGCCTGGCTTGCGTTTTCACCTTTATTGAAGAAAAACTGTAAAATATAGCATATTTTCTCTTTGTTGGTGTCCATTTTTGATGTGAGCTTAAACAAAACTGAGACAACCATTCACAAAACTGTCAAATAAGATTTGAAGTACGAAATGTCAGCTTTCTAATGTCATCTAGTGTAAACCGATCGGACTTTTAGAGCGCGAGATACAATTTATTAAAGCCATCTATTGGAAAAATAATGAATTTCTTTTTATTAGACCTGATATTAGATGTGTAATGAAACCTTGAACATCGAGATGCTTAATCTAATTATCTGATTTGTGCTTAAAATGACCAAGTATTAATAGTCTTGGTTAAGAATCAAATAAGATAAGAAGCATCTAAAGTATACACTTACATTAACCACAACAACAATACTATATAAAAATAACAACAATAAAAACTTCATGTCCATATCCTTCTGAGATAATAGCCAATACTTGGAAAAGGGGAAAATAAAAACAAAACACTCACATAGTACTGATTAGACAGCATCAGAAATCTCTATTTCTATACACCAGCTTACTCCAGTTATCTTCTTTATATTTCCATTTCTATATTTTTCATACATTGTCCAGTCAAAAATCATACCATGTTTGACAGTCAACTATTTACTCTGAGTTTATAAATTATGATACAAAATTCATTATGGTGGTGATCATAGTTCTCTTCTAAAAGCAGTGATAATCAAATAATTGACAATTATCTACATACCGTGGGGATATCAATATTTCAAAATATGTGGATGGTTTGATTTTAAAAAGCCTCAACATTTCAATAAAACCAAACAATATGAATGGTACATTATTTTTTCAAATTGAAACATCCTGATTGAAAGAATAATATAATTTATTGTAGAATCTTTAAGACAGAAAAACCATAATTGAGAAAAGCTAAACTTGTTTGTTAGTTTCATTAAAGAATGCATTAAATCAAACTATCTTACTGTAACCATATAGAAGAGCAGAGAAATAGTGGTTTGATCTGTTTTTATTTAAGAGAATTAGTCAATAAAAGATAACATGCAAAATTTGAAGTATCAAATGTAATTATACTAAAAGAATTAATACAGTTCTGCTTTTGACGCTCTTGGTTTATGCTTTGTCATCTACGTCTAACTAATAAAATGTTCATTCAGAAACTAAAGCTCTGTTTTTATTTAAGAGAATTAGTCAATAAAAGATAACATGCAAAATTTGAAGTATCATATGTAATTATACTAAAAGAATTAATACAGTTCTGCTTTTGAAGCTCTTGGTTTATGCTTTGTCCTCTACGTCTAACTAATAAAATGTTCATTCAGAAACTAATGCAGATTTAAAACAGACAACAGGGATAATTGTACTTTTTAACAATCTTATTACTATTTTTTCTTTTTAATTTTGAATTTATATAATTAAACATTTTTTTATCTATTTCTTTATGCATAAATAAATAAAAATTAAATATATATAAAAATGTTAACAATCAACAATATTACAAAAGTTTAAGCCAAAAGTAGTTATTTAATGATATGGGTTAATTCAAATATTACAATTATCAGAAAGACTTTTTCAGAGAAATAATATGTTTTATCTAAAAAGATAAATGATATCTATTATAAAAACATCTTATATATATATATCCAATGAAATATATCTTTCTCATGGCAAATTATTGAGAAAATAAAAGATTTTGTTGTAATGTAGAAGTACTACTCAATTAGTTGTAAAGTGAAAATAAAGCATCATTATCAACTAAGTTGTGTTTTGTACTAAACTGATAACCTGCTGCATCATATATATGTATGCATGCATACAAGTACTCATGTTTTTAACATGTACTACCCAATGATTAATCTTAGTATATATTATTTTTTATAACTGAATTATAAGAATTGTCTTTTTAATTTTATTAAAAAGAAATTTCATCAGTTAATCCCAGACTGATCATTTTATGACAACATATAAACATCACAAAATTATCAATCTGGAACGGAATCACAAATTAAACTACAGTTATAGATTGTCAGTAATATGCATAAATAAATTAGACTGTAGATTAATGATTTAAACAAAACAAAAAAAAAAGATAAATTTATTAAATAGTAAAATATCTTTAACTAAAACATTGCATTAGATTTCTATAAGCAAATATATTTTAACAAACTTTGCCTGACCTCAATCACTTTGATAACCATTCGAATATTTTTAAAGATCTGAATATCAACAAGACTGTATATAGAAATTAGGCTTTTTCCTCACTTCCTGTGTAAAAATCAAAACAGGATGCATCATCAGAAACTAAAAAAAAAATAAAATAAAATAAAATTTATGTTACAAATCAACCTATTTTCTCTTTTATGCTGATAAAATTGGAAACAGAAACAAGATTGCCCAACTGATCAAGGAAACATTTTTCGGGCCACGTTAATACAAGATTACGACAGAATATCCTTATTGCAAAGATAACATTTTTGCAAATATATTCGCAAAATACATTGCTTTAATATAATCAGATAAATATGTTCCTATAAATCGATTTATTATTATTTTTTTGTTAACCTTTAGAAGTGATCGAGAATGATCTGAATAGATTTTAAATACATTCCTCACCTCAAGGTCAAGCGTTTCTTTCTTGAAAGTTAAGTGCTCTCATTCAATACAAATTTATTTTATGATTTTAAATGTTTATTAATATTATTATTTGATCTGAAATATTCATTTTTGCTTGCAAGTTTTTATTAATTTTGCCTAATCTCTAGAGATCATCCAATACAAGCTAGACTATTGCTGTAGAAGCAGCGAAGTGAAACCCGGTACTACGATGCTGAAACTAGGCCGACGGCAGCGCTAAAACGGCAAATAGCAAAACGTATGATAAGCTGGTAAATCACTAAAAATGCTCACGTGACAAATTTATATATTAAAAAATACGTATACAGCATAATATTGGTGTATACCAGCGTATATCTATATATAGATATAGATATGCACGTACATAATGGAATATTTATGAAATATTCGAATTTTTACAGAATTATTCGAGAAATTCCGTATTTTAAAGCATAAAATTCAAAAGAAATTTATAATCAATATTAGAGATTTCTATAAAATTTATGATGAAAATATGTTTTTTAATCTTAATACTGTATGGGAAAAATAAAACTTACATGAACTTAATTCCATTAATGGCAAATGTTTTTCATTTTTTTGATCCACGTATTATCGAATAGATTTCAATTGAAAAATTATTTAATGTATTTAATTGTAATTATCGATGATCAATAACAAATTAGTTTATTAGAGTTGACTTAATCAATCTTATCTTATTTTAACTGGAAATGTTATTTTCTTAATACATCATTCAGATATTAAATTGGTACTATAGTAATATATAAACCTAAATATATATATATACAATATTTTTTTAGATTTATTGATTTATTAATTAATTAATATTTTGATATTATTTTTAGTGAAATATTATTATAATGTATTTATTAAATTAAAACGTAATAAAAAAAATACGTTATAAATAGTTTTAATTATTTTTTGTATGATTTGCGATAATATAGATGATAATTCATTTAATAAACGAAAATTTTAATATTGAGTGATTAAGAAGAAATATTCAAAATTAATTTAAATAGCAACTAGCTGTTATAAGTGGCAATATTTTTGGAAATTTATTTTATTTTACATCAGAATGAATTTTATTGATTGTATTAATTTTCAATTTTAATTATAATACTGTAATTAATATAAATTTTGATTTATTATTAAAAAATTATAACTTTTATATACAAAATATTAATTTTCAAGATATAACACTGTATTATGTGAATAATTCTGAAAAGCTTCACTATATTATTATTTCACAAGTGAGATTTTTTTTACATTTTTACACCCTTTTCCAATCACGAAGTTTATTAAAGAGCGGGGCCAATTCCAACTAAGGACTGCACTCACATCCGTGGAGGGGCCGGATGGTGAAAGACGGAGGTCCCCAGGCTTGGCCCAGCATCTCGAAAAAACTTTTCAGTAGATGCCGCACCCAGGATGCGAACCCGGATCCTCCTGCGTGGCATGCCAACGCGTTATCACTCGGCCATCCAGCCTCTCAACTGAGATTTACGAGATTTTTAAATTTGTTTACAAAATTATCATAAAAATAATTTCAATATTTTTTTAAAATCATTTTTCAATCAATGATTACTCGTCTGCCGGATTCCTGAAAAATTTGAGAAAAAGCAGGATGGCAGCAGAGCACGCTTCCATTCTGCTTTTTCGCAAATTTTTGAGGAATGGTTCAGGACCGGCTCGTTGAGATCCAGTCTTCTCTTCGGCTCCTCTCTCTTCTATTTTCGGCTGGCTCTACCAGGGGTGGATAACCCGTGGTGGACATGAAAATTCCCCGCCGCTTCTACCCATAAGGTAGAAATGACGTTAAATCACATAAAAAATGATTACTAACTGGAGAATCTATTATAGTCCTATCAAAAGCTACTCGTATTCATGGAGGGATAAACTGGAAGCAGAGGATGGGAATCAGTGATCTATCCCGGCCAATAGATTTTTTGAGGCGCTCCCACTCTTCGAAAAATAAATTCAATTTTAAATATTTTGGAGAGAAAACTAACACGTTTCAAAACAACCAATCCAACCTCGTTTCAGCATTTAATTTTTTACTCAGCTATTAGTAGTTGAGAATAATTTATTGGTGCACCCTATATAGAGATGCAGTTTGTGACAATTTTCCCCCACTACTTGATAGATGGTCGGGAAGTAGAATCATCAATTAAAAAAAATAGCTGTCACAAGTCACCCAAACCATTGTGGAATCAATATTTATGGGAATAAGTCATCAAGTGAAAATAAAGTTAATGAGTAGGTTTCGGATCATACTGTAAATCAGTCCGAATTATCCATCAGACACAATAGGCATGTGCCTAAAGACTCCCGATAATAGGGGGCCCAAAAGCAAATTAAAATTATTGAACAATTTTATGATTTATTTAATTTTTTTTACTTATGGGTCCCAAAGGATCTTAATCCGGCTCTCCTGTAAACACTATAAGTGTGGGATCCAAAATAAGTCTGCTGAATCGTTGCATTGAAAGTGCATTTCATTTCCACCCTGGAAACTGGGTCAATTCCAGGGTTTTATCTTCTTAAATTTTTTTCATTAGAAGTCTGGATTCAGCTCGTTCAATTCCATCATTCACCTGATGGCCGGCTTCATTACATTTGTAGGCAGCCTATGATGGATATTGGAATGCACCGCTGCTTAGCAATCTCTGGTTGTAAAAATAACTAAAATCATACCAGATTCTCTAAGATGGAAGCGCAGTATGCTTCCCCACGGAAATTATGGATCTATCGATTCTGTTATATGTTCTATAGGTTAGTTAGATTAAGCCGCCATATCCTCGTGGGATATTTTGTATCTGGCGGCGGCCACTTATAGAACCCACCACAGACCCCCATGATGGGGTTAACCGGATGGTTGAAGGATGGGTTTAACAGGCCGGACCCGGACTCCTCCTGAAAAACTGAAGGTGTGAGACCCGGATCCTCCAGGGGGTAAACCAAAGCTTTACCACGCTGCCATCCGGCCGACTCTATCTATTCTGAGTCTAATCCCATGGTCTAATTAAGGTCAGCCGGATGGCCCCGTGGTAAAGCTTTAGCTTACCAACCTGGAGGATCCGGGTTCAAATCCGGGTCCCTCACTCCAGTTTTTTACGATGGGTTTGGGCCCGGCCCGTTGAACTCCATCCTTCAACCATTCGGTCCCATCATGGGTGTTGGCCAGCCTGTGATGAGCTCTACAAGTGGCCGTCGCCAGATACAGTATATCCCTCATGCGATATGGCGGCTTAATTAACTTACCTAACCAACCAATCTAATCAAGCCTTTGTTAACCATCTGATCAAATAAAAACAAACAACACCGCAATTAGTGAATCTGAGTTCGAATTTAAGTCCAAATCTTTACACTTTTTAGAGTGTTCAGATTTGGCCCATCGATTCATCTGTTGTCCGGTTCTATCGTCATTTTTTCATGTGTGGCTTTATGCTGATTTCCAATAGGAAATTTTTTCTTTATATGGTTTAATGCGCTTTCCACCCTGTGAGCCGCTTACGAAGCGGATCCTCCAAGACGGTAAACTCTTTCCACTCGTGTAACGCTTACCATCTTGGAGGATCCGCTTTCAATTCCAAATCCCACACACCTATATTTTTAAAAAGGGTCCGGTGCTGATCATTGAACCCCTTCACCCTTCTAATTAATCCCCCTCATGGGTATTTGCCAACCTGTAATGGGATCTTAAAGTATCCACTGCCAGATAAAGTATATAACATGTGTGATATAATGTCTTAACTAAAATTAACCGAAATCCATCCGGAGTGTACTAAGAAAACATCCTTGGTACTAAGCAACGAGTATTCCATTCCCCACCACGGATCGCTTACATCATTGATCGGATCAGCTGTCAAATCGAGGATAGGTTCAACGAGTTGGCTTCTAAAAATATTCGGAGTATGGGACCCAAGAACTGAACCTAGATCTTCCAGAGTGGAAGCACAGCATGTTTCAACTGCGGCATCCAGCCGACCTCAATCGGAGGTTATTAAGCGGAAGAATTCATTGTTCACCATAGGCTACTCACACTACTTGTATGTCGGCTGTGAAAGATAAGGTTCATTGACCCAGACCCGGACTCATCTTTGAAGACACTAGATATATTGGCTAGGGAATTGAACCCTGATCTTCCAAGAATGGAAGTTTAGCATGTTTCTACCATATTGAGCTGATATGATAATATGATCGGCGGGATGGTGATATCCGCCGATCCTATTATGATGTCAGCCGGATTGGTTCCATCTCTCGGAGGTGAATAAAGAATCTATTCAAATATTTTTTCAAATGAACCAGCTCCTCGATTTTAAATTAAGGAACCATCTAAGGGTACTACCGCACGCGCTAAATCAAAATTAAAAAATGCTGCAGGATTTATTCGTTATATTTTTACGGCCTGGCTACGGGCTATCCTATCCACGGTAAGGTCAATGGGAGCCCGGATTCGAATTCAAGAGTTTCCACCTGTCCAGACTGCTGGAGTATTCGCTCGATTAACAATGGTTTAGATCAGCTATTCTCAACCTGCGGCCCGCCCAGCTTTTATGTGCGGCTCGGAACACACAGTCATGAAATTAATGAAGGCTCGGAATTCTTCTCTTACTTGCAAAAAAAAATAAAAATTCTCATATAAAAGAATTTTTTATCATCTGGAAAAATTAGAACTTTCCTAATTTGTTAGGCCTTCCTGATGCCCTCATAAAATTTTATAGGTCATCCATAAGTCAGTTTGGAAAATACTGACCTATGACATTCACGAATTGTGAAGTCAAGAGTTTTTTATAGGCGATTTTTTAGAAGTCAGAGTGACACTAACCGGTTGCCAACTGCTGATATAGTATGTTGCGGACCGCTTAATGTAGCAAACAAATGTATGCGGCCCGGGAAGAAAAAAGGTTGAGAACCACTGGTTTAGATTGACAAACCAAACGTTTCCTAGTGGAAGATTCTTTCCGAAATTATTCCGCTAGCTGTACCAACAAAGGATGTCTATGGCAGTAGTTGTATAAAATCTAATGATATACGGGTCAGTATTTGCATTCACCAATACTTTTGGTAGTACGTAATTCTTTGAACTTCCACAAATTGCCATAACATAGACTTAATAATTTGTTGGAACGGAAAAGGAATTTTCTTTGTTAAATTAGTTAATCCGCCATATCGATATCGATATAGATGTATCTGGCGGCGGCCACTTATAGCGCTCATCACAGGCTGGCCAACACCCGTGATAGGGTCAATCGGATGATTGAAGGATGAGGTTCAACGGGAGGTCCGTACCCCTCCTGAAAAACTGGAGGTGCGGGATTCGGATTTGAACCCAAATTCTCCAGGATAGTAAGCCGCGGCTTCACCACGCGGCCATCCAGTCGACAGAATTTTTCGTATATCGGTAAATTGGCCCTTAATTGGTCGGATTAACCGAGTGGAAATGTACAGTGGAGGACCATGGTTCGAGTCTCAAGGTCCCACTCCTTAGAAATATTTATCATGGGACCTATCCCAGCCGTCGATCCCCGTCTTCTACCATCCGACTGAATCCTCCTCCAGGACGGGCAATCTGTAGAAGGACTTGTTTCGCTCCGCTATTTACTATTTTTATTGAATGTAAAGTGGCGTCAATTTGTTGACCAAAACATTGGTCCATAAAGTCTATAATGATTCGAAAATGTATTAGACGAAACTGCTTTCCCCGTATTTTTTCGCGATGGTTTAATAGTCAAATCGCTGGATTTGACTATCAAACCACTGAGAAAAAGTACATTTGGATGGATCCATTTGGAATTAAACCAGTTGACTATTTAAATGGATGAAGAAGAAAAAATGATCAATTATCCCGAATGAAAACAATCTGATATCGAAAATGCAGAACATTTTTCTACATATGGAATCTGTCGACTTTTTTCTAGTGGTTAAAACTTATTTTCTGGATGAAACCAATTTTTTTAACATATTTTACGCCTCTTTCCAATCAGAGATTACTAAGGGGGCGGGGCCAGTTCCAACCACGGGCTGCATCCACACCCGTGGAAGGGGGCCGGATGGTGAAGGACGGGGGTCACCGGGCCAGGCCCAGTATCCCGAAAAAATCCAGGACGCGAACCCGGGTCCTCCTGCGTGGAATGCCGACAGCGTTACCACTCGGTCATCCGACCGCAGATAAAACCAATTTTTTTTTATTGACGCCACTTTCTCTCAGTAAGAGTACTAGCGGTAAATAGCTATTTTTATTTTTGGCCAACAGATGACGCCACTCCATTCTAGTAGAATACTATTTTTGTTAACAGATGACGCCACTTTCCATTCAGGGAGAATACTAACGGCGGGGCGAAACAAGCCCTTCCACAGGCTGCCCATCCCTGCGGAGGGATCAGCCGGATGGTGGAGGCGGGGATCGACGGGCCGGGCCCGGACCCCATGATAAACATTTTCAAGGGGTGGGACGCGAGACTCGAACCCGGATCCTCCAGAATGGAAAGCCGAAGCGTTTTCAGGCGGGCATGCCGGCCGACGGATGAAACCAGTTGTTGTGGCTGGGGTTTGTCAGAAAAATAAAAACTTTTGGTTAAATAGTTAATATGGTGATTCGAGTATTGCGTGAAAAATAAAATTTTAGTATCGGATGATGGTCCCAGCATCAAGATTCATTGTCGAGGCTTGGATTATCTACTTTCTCTCACTTTCTCATACGACAAATAATACCTTAAAACGCCACAAATAATACCGTTCTGGAAGTTGTTTCGCATAATGGTAAATAACTATCAATAACCAATTATAACTTACAAAACGATTACTCGATAATAATAGTTAAATAGAAGTATTACGTAAATTAACGATTATTTAAGGCAGTCTTATTTCCGTTCGGTTTAAACCGGAAATTAACAAAAGTAGGGATATAATGCATTATGAGTTGTTTACAAAGTTGCCATTTCTTCACCATCCTTATCTGTAATGTCCCTAAGGTATATATCTGGATAGTCTCAGACGAGCCCATTTTCCCGACGTTTAAGAGTTTTCTCCCTCATTTTAAGTCATTTAAATTTGTTGGCCTGGACCGAGAGTCTACCGTTTACACCGCTATGGCCCGCGGTAAGATAGTCTTTCCACTATTTATATCGATAGTTCGGTTTACTTAAGATTACCGTAATAAATTTACAGGCAGAAATTTTCACCGTACATATTTTCAGTATCTTACCCGCCATACCGATAATTAAATAAATATATATACACAAAACGCTGACATAATATATTTGCAATAATTTAGGCCATATCGAAAATGATTTGTATTATTCTCTGTACCAAATCCAATGAATTAAATGAATAATAATCATTAAAAAAAAGCAAATCTGTTTACTGGCTTTTGGCCTACTACATAAAAATAGAAAAGCGTACGAACTTTCATCGATTGGTCCAGGAGGGCTGGAGAAGTGAAAATACGGTCCAATTTTTTTCGCAAAATGCAAAAGCGGGTTTCATTATGACATGGATCGATTTTTCTTTAACCAGAAAGTTATCTCGCGTTACGCGCCGAATGTCGGACATCGGTTATCGCCTCCAACGGATCCACGCTATTATACCGACTACTCCTTAATATTAATGTCGACACCTTCCACTTACCGGCTACGGAATGGTGGTCCGAGTGGCCGAACAGTCGCCAAAGATCAACCGTTTTCTGCTCTAATGTCCCATTTTTTCATTCTTGTCTATCCTGAAAGCCTTCTTCTTCTTCTTCTTAGGGTTTTCCAGCTTTGTCGGATACTAAGCGGATCAGTCATTCCACCACTGTTAATTCGTATCGCTGGGGACTAATAAATAATCGACGAATGCAGCCCGGAGGCCAGGCTGAGACGAAGGTTGTTTATTTGAATAGATCCAAATAACCAACATTTCGAAGAAATTATCCTCCGCCATCCATATAGGTGGGGAATCGAATGTGGGTTTCTTCCATTCAGATTTTCGGTCGATATCTTTTCCGTTCTTTAATATGCGCACTATCTGGTCACTAATTAGCGCAATCGTTTGCGGATTCTCTCATTATCTGATCCGGCCAATGGATTAAAAGTGTTTGAAACAGCGAGAATTAGTTTTGGAATGGTCCCAGAGCTACCGATTTAATCGAGGATATTATTTTCAAATAAATATTTCTCGATAAACTAATATTTTTCATTAGTGGCATAAAACATTCGATCTGAAAAAAATGCGGCGTAAAGTGGAAAAAAGACACAAATATGAGACGAATGATCCAGGATTTCGTTATTGTCGAAAAATGACCGTTATTAATATTTTGTCGCTTACGTAATATAACGGAAAAACTACTTACTATCGGTATATCTCATTAATCTCGGTATTCTTCATTTCTGAAAAGGATCCGACTCGTTCCGATGTTTCTGGTTCTTCGATGCACCAGCCCACAACATGGACAGTCAAATCTTACTATAATCTCACCAAACCCACTCTCTTTTCGTATGTACCAGTAAAAATTCGTCTTTACCTTCGAATAATATCGCTTAATCTAAACAGCCCCAACTGACGATCATCCATCTACTGTATATTCGTTAATAAATCGGTGATAACATTCTGTTAGGCGCATTCGACTCTTTCTCTCCCGCGCTATTTTAATAGTTTTTGCTGGAATTTTCATCTCTTCTTTCGAATGTATGGTTTTCGGTTGAATATCTTACTCCGTTCGCGCGTTTCGATCGGCGGTAAAATTCCGAAAAACTTTATCCATTGGCCGCTCCTCACTTTTTCTATATACGCATTTGGTAACTGGAACGAAGCCGGGATAAGAAAGTCTGTTCCGTACTCAGAATAGGGGGATAAGATTGTATCGGTTTTTACCTTTGTTAGACCATCTACCAGCCGTGTAGCGTTTACGCAAACCATTAAATTTTCCAGAGTCGATAACATATTCTATTGCAGATAAACTTCGCGTTATTATTAATGGCGAAATTATTATCTCGATTATTTTCGATCGACTCCTGTCGTTTGAACCGAACGGTCCACCTCTAACCCATATTTCCAATGTTTTTATCAATTTTCTATTCAGAATTCAAAACTTATATTATTATTATTATTCAAATACAAATTTAAAGGAAGAAACCGGAACCAAATGACGAAATACGTAAAGCGAGTCATCTTTCGGCTTCATCACTTCCCACCAAATATATTTAATACGTAAGTTTTTTAGCGAAATAAATTGGTTTTCTTAAACATTAGTTACTTATTAACATTTTTTGTCAACAGATGATGCCAGCTTCCATTCAGTAAGAATAGTAACTGACGGGGCGAAACAAGCCCTTCAGCCGGCTGTCCACCGCTGCGGAGGGGTCAGCCGGATAGTGAGGGACAGGGATCGAAGGGCCGGGCCCGAACCCCATAATAATTGGGTTTCGGGGTGGGACTCGAGATTCGAACCCGGGTCCTTCGTAGTGGAAAGTCGTAGCGTTTCCACGCGGCCAATCCGGCCGACAAAACTTAAAATTAGTTACTAAAATAGACGCTTACCGCTAAATAAATTTAAACGGAGCACGATTGACCCGAAAATTAAAACTAAAATATAGATCACTACTTGTCATACTGCATTTCAATAATCTATATTATCGGAAATACCGTATACCTACAGAATCTTATAAGGCACTTGTATCGAATTAAATAATGCCTGTTGGATAATGCGGATTTCGAGAATATCAAATTTCCAATGGAATAAATGCTGCAAATTCTCTCGAGACCAGGAACGGTGACTGACGGAAGGCTGCCAGGGGGAAAGAAACATATGGGCGTTTCTCCCCACTAACGACAGAACGAAAGAACTACTTACTTTAAGTTACTTTTCATAAGAATTGTAAATTTGATCTTCGTGTTGTTGATATTTTGAGTAGTTCTTATAAACTTTTGGGCCTTATAATTAGATTTATTAAGAATTTTAATAATACATTTTTAATGATTCGTTTATATAAAGTGATGATTAGATCCAAACTTTTATACTCTTCTGTTGGGTCTACTTCTTTTGATCCGGTGGGTTTGAATGATAAATTACAAACTCTTCCAAGGAAATTTGTCAAAGTCATTCTGTTTAAAAATAACATTGATAACCAGTAATAATAGTCGACTTTATGGTAAATAAATTTAAATTTAATTTCTCTTAATGAATTTAGGAATAATCATCACATAACTGTATTTCTACAAAAATTTAATGGATGTAGTTCTTCTCTATATTTTTGTCAATTATTAATGATAGTATTTATGACAAGAAATCCGGACTTATTTTTGAGACCGTGGGCTACAACTAACATTAGACGACATTCTTTTATTGTCCGCCTGATAAAACTTGTTAATTCTCTCTACTCTCAAAATTGTTCGTGTATTAATTAATTTTTTCTTTTGTGTTTTTGATTTATTTATTTCTCTAGATATTGACTAAATAATAATTAAATAAATAAATTAAATTAAATTAATTAATTGGGAGGTCAGGCTGAATCATAATTTTGGCCGCAGGCCGCTAATAAAAAATTTGCATTGGGTAAAATTTTTTGATCCACAGTGGGTCATAAACTCTAGTTATTATGGCAACCTCTCCACTGCTTTCCCTATTATTTTGGTCAACAGATGACGCCACATTCCATTCTCTAAGAATACTATGTGACAGGGCGAAACAAGCCTTTCCACAAGCTGTTTCCATTAAATTTTTGTAGATATGGAAAGGTCACCAGGTGGAGGCCGAGACGGGACTTTACGACAAATATTTTCAAAGAATGGAACCCGAGACTCGAACCGGGATCCTCCAGAGTGGAAAGCCGAAACGTTTCTAGGCGGTCAATCCGGCCGACATGTTTCCATATTAGGGACAAGGACCGGCCCTATCATCCGGATGATATTCCGGGGCAAAAATAAAACAGCAGCTGAAAAAAGGGTGGAATCCAGACTGGCCCTTTGCAGTGCGAACAACAACCCAGCGGGGGCATAATCCTGGAATATTCATGGATGATATATCCTCATTCAATTAATGAGAACAGGTAACTGGAAAGGCATGTATCACCTGATCAGAAATGGTAGCATTTCTGTCGTGACCACTACCAAAATGTTGAGGTAGCTTGCTCGGGAAGGTCTTTAAATGGATGGGCCGCTAATCTTGGTTAATTTTGTTTAAAAGTCTTTAAATTTCCTTTGTAGAATTTATGTCACGTTCTCCAGTTTCTACCCGTCACTAATTAAATTATCATTCCTCGGCTACCGTAACTTTTCTTTCCGTTTTTCCCTCGATATTAATGACTTACAACCATACGCTCTTAACCTAACACTTGTTTACATCTTTTTTTTTTGGTAACAGATGACGCCACTTTCCATTCAGGGAGAATACTAAGTGGCGGGGCGAAACAAGCCCTTCCACAGGCTGCCCACCCCTGCGGAGGGGTCAGCCGGATTGTGGAGGACGGGGATCGACGGGCCGGGCCCGGACCCCATGATAAATATTTTCAAGGGGTGGGACCCGAGACTCGAACCCGGGTCCTCCAGAGTGGAAAGCCGAAGCGTTTCCACGCGGCCAATCCGGCCGACCTTGTTTACGTCTTAATCGTTGATTACATAGTACCTGTCTCTGGCTGACATTTACAGATTTCTTGACTTTTAATTCATAATTTTGATTTAGCCCAGCATATAATCTTATTTTAGTTCAGGTCAGGTAACTTTTTACGCCTTTACTTCTCTCTCTTTCCTCTAGTTATATTTAATTCGTAGTCTCGAAATCACACCAGGGATACTTTAAAAGGCGGCCACTTCGAAGCTGCTTAGTTAATTAGTTTCAGTTAAGCTATCATAGTGCGCATGGGATATATTGCATCTGGCGGCGCCAAATTTACAGCCCATTCATTACCAGCTGGCCAACACTCAAGATGGAGTTAACCGGAAAGTTGAAAGAGACGGTTAACGGGGGAGCCGGACTCCTCCTATAAAACTGAATTAGAGAATGATTTACCACACGTACTATCCGGCCGACACGAAGAATGAGATCCGGAATTGTATCTCTGACAGTGAAACTTAACTGATTTTCCCAAGAGAAAACAGTCATTCATATCTGTTAATCATATTCATTTAATATCCAGCTCTCTACGCTACCGGTTGACGATGGTCACGGCCCACACGAAAAGATTTTGGCCCAATAGTAAGCATCTAACTAACAGTCGATCATCTCCGATGATGGCCAGTGGTGGATTATCAGATGATCCACCACTGATCACGCGTATTTATCGTTTATTTGTGGGCCGAACAGCCGCAGAGAACAACATTCATCTAGATCAGGTTTATTCACGTAATGGTGATTTCATTTGTTTTATAGGTGTGGCAAAACTTCTTGGCGTTAAGGTGCGCGAAGCGTGACGTCAGGGAAAAGAAAGCGAGCGTGGAGAGGGTATACAGAGGGAATGGGAGGGATGGTTGAGTATATGGTAGGCAGGGCAGTCAAAAAAAGTGATTAACAAGTGAGCGCAGGGCATCCTCTACTGGGCGAGGAAACGTTGGCAATAGCGAAATGTGAAAACGGGAATCTAGGGAGACTCATGTTTTTGTGTAATTTGTTTACTGTAGTTGCGCGAATGTGGAGTTCGTGTCCCTTCGCTGTTTTTGTAACTAATAAGAGAAGGCAAAGCTTGCATGGGCCAATTTTTGATAATTTCCGATAAATTCGATTCGTTTTCCCTCTATGTCATTTCCCAAAGTCAGCGCTGCCGCTTTTATCTCATTTACGAGAAATTCCGAATTTAAGTTTTGGCGCACGAATGACGCTTCGTAGAAAAAAACTATTTTGTCGGGAGTTCGGTGGGTCTGCCGCTAGAAGGCGCGCCTTCGATACTCGAGGGCGTAGGTTGGCGGGAAGCAGCAAAAAGGGTAATTAGATATTTAAAGAAAACGATAAACAGAGGCTTAATTTAAAAAATAAGCCTCTGTTTATCGTTTTCTTTAAATAACAATAAAAAATCTTTTCAATTTCGTTTTAATAACAATAAAAAATCTTTTCAGCTAACTGGATATAGTGATAGTGACTGGGGGAGTGATTCCAAAGATAGAAGATCATTTAGTGGCTACTGTGTTATGTTTGGGGAAAATTTAGTCAGCTGGGAGAGCAAGAAACAAAATACGGTGGCAATGTCAACATGTGAATCGGAGTATACCGCTATCACGGAGGTCTGCAAGGAGACTCAATGGTTAAAGAGGATTCTAGAAGAAATCATCCCGAATAAACTACAAAAAATAGTTAAACTATACTGTGACAACAATAGCGCTATTAAAGTGTCAGCTGGAGAAGGTGCGCATAAAAAGAAAAAACACATAGACATGAGAGCCCATTATGTAAAGGACTTAGTGCAATCGGGAATGATAAAAATAGATTATATCAAGACAAGCGAGATGCCAGCAGACATTCTAACAAAAGGATTGAGTATGCAGAAGCATGAAGATTGTTGTAGGAGACTGAATCTCACTTAGGACTGATCCACGAGTGGGGGTGTGTAGGTGACGTTGATCAGATGACGTCACTCCTATGAGTCAGTAAATCACATAGCACCTCATTGGTTTATTTGAATAATTAGTACGTTGCAAATGGCGCCAATTTTTAAGCCGTTAACCGTTTTGTTACTCTCTCACTCTCTCTGTCTTTTCGTTTCAGACGCGTTAGGAGCAACGTGTTCACTGTTAATCTTATATCATATAGCAATTCCACTTGTAACTGGACTTATGTTAAATAAAACTAAGTAAAGTTATCAGTTACATAAAAACGCTTTACTTTGGGTCCAACCTTTGAAAAATTTTTCAGAGGTTTGTACTCAATCTGTCGATTTAGTCCTCTACAATTCAGCTGTCTCCTCCATTCCGATGGGCATGATCTGCTTTCGTCCATTGACAAATAATGCACTTTTTCGGCGTTCTGGGCCCGGCCCAGTGATTCCCGTCCTTCACCATCAGGCACCCATACTCTACGGGTATGGGTGCAGCTCATGGTTGGGAAATAGTAATATCACTGATTGGAAATGGATATAAAAAGTAAATAAAAGAAGGTGGTATATGAGAGAAATTATTTTTGAAAAATTATATTTAAATAATTTATTCAAATAATATAAAACTGGTATAAAAAATTAAAACTATATCTCCATTATATGGATTATTGCCTTTGTCAGTTCTTTGTCATAGACAAAAATGTTCAGTACATCGGTGGTCCAGATTTATTGCACTCTAGGATTATACGCCATTTTTGCGCCATACTGCTCAATTGCAAGCGCAATGGTTTTTATGCTGTCCTTATAGGTTAAAGAAATTGCAGATAAAGCTATTAAATTTTTAATGCCATTTTGCACTAGCTATTTATATAAAAAGAGATTTTCAACAATGTTATATTTAAAAAACAAATTATAGAACAAAATTAACACTTGAGCGTAATATACGCTTAAAACTAACAAGGAAACGACGAAACTTGCATAGGCAAATTTTTTTATAATTTCCGGTAAATTCGATTCATTTCCCCTTTATCTATCATTTTCCAAAGTGAGCGCTATGGCTTTTGTCCCTTTTACGAGAAAATCTAAATTTGAGTTTTGGCGCACGAATGACACCTCTTTAGAAAAATCTATTTTGTCGGGGCTTCGGTGGCTCTGAGCTGAAACGGGCGCCTTCGATGCTTGTTGTGCACTTATTTTTAGAAATTGCAGATAAAGCTATTAAATTTTTAATGCCATTTTGCACTAGCTATTTATATAAATAGAGATTTTCAACAATGTTATATTTAAAAAATAAATTATAGAACAAAATTAACACTTGAGCCTAATATACGCTTAAAACTAACAAGGAGACGAGGAAACTTGCATAGGCAAATTTTTTTTATAATTTCCGGTAAATTCGATTCATTTCCCCTCTATCTATCATTTTCCGAAGTGAGCGCTATCGCTTTTGTCCCTTTTACGAGAAAATCTAAATTTGAGTTTTGGCGCACGAATGACACCTCTTTAGAAAAAAACTATTTTGTCGGGGCTTCGGTGACTCTGAGCTGAAACGGGCGCCTTCGATGCTTGTTGTGCACTTATTTTTTGTGATAAAAATTTTTTGTTATAAATATACAAATAAAAAATAATAATTTTTATATATAATATACAGCCAATTCTAGTTTTCGATTATTCGCGAAAATTTATTTGTAACCACAAAATCGATATTCGCGTAGCTTCGCGCTTATTCGCGGACTCCTGCTGAGCGGCAAAATGCTGATACCAATGTAAACTCTCTCTCTCTAATAAAGGAAGTTGTTTGTTATCAAATAAAGTCTCTGAATCGGTTTGCCGAAAAATTTCTCATTACCTATCCTTGCTGATTCCACCAACCGCAGATAAGCCAAAAGCCTATTCATATCGTCCGCAGGTCTCATAGAAGAATGTGCCCCTATGCTTGAATGCACATGGAACTTAAATTTAGGCGCCTAACTTCCTACGCATTTCCTCCTTACGCCGAAATTTTAGATCTGAGGCAAAAAGTCATACAGACAAGGCTGACTCAGTTTTCAACGCAGTTCAGAAAGACAATATGTCCGCATACAACATCAAAAAACTATCAATTAAAAAATAAGATTTTATTTACTACATAGTTAATGTTTTTAAAAAATAAATAAAGATTACTGTGATTATAATACTGTATATAGTACTATACACTGCATATACTGTAATTATTTATAAATAATGTAATACATATTAAATAAGGTGTCTGTAAACAGAAAAAAAACACAAATAAAGTATGAAAATGTTGGGAAAAAGTTTCGTAGAAACTTAACTCTATATTTCCCATAGGTATAATGGTTTACTATTCCCTAATTCAGTATTCGCGAAGAATTTACGGAACGTAACTACCGCGAATAGCGAGAATCGACTGTATATAACAATAAGCAATGAGTAATTTATCTGCGATAAATTAATCAGAAATCAGATCTGAAAATTAAATCTCAATGCAGAAATGACTAGTTATTTTATTCAATTGTTTACGAAAAAGAAACGTTGTCATCAAAGTCTTCAGCATTAATTTGGTCTCCGCTTCATACGCATTCATTAATTCTTACAATCCAGAGTCATTTATATCAACCATGTCTGTATCAGTTGACCCTTCTTCCGGACAGCGATATATTACTAATTGCTTATTTTATGACTAGTTATTTTATTCAATTGTTTACGAAAAAGAAACGTTGTCATCGAAATCTTCAGCGTTATCTCTCAATTCGGTCTGCGCTTCATACGCATCATTTAATTCTTGCTATCCAGAATCAGTCGCGTCAATGGTGTCTGTATTGGTTGACCTTTCTTCCGGACAATGATAAATTACTAATTGTTTATTTTTATATACACTATATATATAAATTATTACTCTTTATTTATATATTTATAAGAAATAAAAAATAGTTTTCGTGCATTCTAGCGGCAGAGTCACCGAAGCCCCAAGAAAATGGCTTTTCTTGTAAGAAGCGTCATTGGTGCGCCAAAATTAAATTCGGGTTTCCTGGTAAAAGAGACAAAAGCGGCAGCGCTCACTTTGGAAAATGACACATAGAGGGAAAATGAATCTAATTTACTGGAAATTATCAAAAATTGGTCCACGCAAGTTTTGCCGTCTCCTTGTTAGTATTCTCTTTTGGCTAGGTGCATCCAGAAATGGCATTAAACTTCGCATCCAAATTGATAAGAAAACTTGGCAATTATTATTATTATAAAGGCAATTATTTTAAATTTAAAGTATATATATATATATAATGGCTGTGGTTCCGAATATGCCGTGCTCCAAAAACTAATTTTTCCATTTCCTAACATCGAAACAACTAGTGTGATATCTTATTTAAGTATTAATGATAACAATTTTTGTGTGATTTTTCTTCATTTAATAAATATATAATTAATTATAATATTAATTTAAATTTTTCTTATTTGTAAAAATATATTTATGGCTCTCCAATAATTTTTAAATGGTGGTGGGGGATAAATTTGACTTTTACGTTTCAAAAGTTTGCCGACCCCTGATCTAGACGAAGCCAAATCGACTACCATACTGTTTGGAAGCAGCCTCCGCTCGTCCAGTCTCGGGATTTTGATCAGTTGCCTGGACCACCGTCGTCATCCTAAGCTTTTTAATCCGTTAAAAATAGATGGAGGAATCTGGCACAAGTTTGGTACCCATCATCGGAAATAAATGGTCACCCAAATGGTCTCGGGCAGATAACACTTCTAACCAATCCCCAACTTGATCGATCAATTTGGAATTACCGGAAATCTCAGAAATTATTTTAAATATTCATTTGATTATTGCTTAATATGGCGTCTTAAACAAGTGTTACGTATTTCTATAACCGTCCAATTTTTCCAGGACTTTCTGCGCAGTAGAGTTTATTTGCCACTACTATACGCTACAAAATCATCCTAACTGTACAAATTCGTGGCCAGATGGCCGAGTTGTAACGCTGTCGTCGGACCACGCGGGATGATCCGGGTTCGCGTCCCGGATCTGGTATCTCCTGAAAAGTTTTCTCGGGATGCTGCGCCCGGCCCGGCCATCCCCGTCCTTCACCATCCGGTCTCCTTCCACGGGTGTGGGTGCAGCCCTGATTGAAACGGTCCCGCCCCTTAGTAATCGCCCTAATTGGAAAGGGCATAAAATATGCAAAAAAGCTGTACAGATAAGCTTTTAATAGTACTTCCTTTCGACTACATATAACTGCTTTTCCCCACCAAAAAGACCAAATGTATTCTTATAAACCGAACATTTGTTCTTTCATGAACCTACGCGGTTAGGATATCCGGACCTGAGCCCGAAATTCCCCATTTCGATTCCCAGTCCAGGCCAGTTTTTCTTGGAAAAATTAATTAATAATTAAAATTCGATTATTAAAATATAGATGGCGCCACTCATACTAATGATTGATTGTTTATTAATTCAGGAACGGTACTAACCTCAGTCAAATTTCCCCACGATTAAATTTTTTTACTGCCTAAAGGCCTGTTTCCACTTATGTTTCCAGTGAATGCGCTGTACGCGATTCGGTGCGTGGCGTTTAGCGCACTTGTGGAAACATGAATCTGCACAGACAAATAATGCGCTGTCCGCTTTACGCTGACATCTAACGGTAGAAGATATTTCTGTTTTCTGCTAGCGCACAACCAAGATGACGACTCACATCTGGACCTGTTAAACAAAATACGCGAATACATATCGATATATAGATCGTTTGGAATATATTACTACACGAAAAAATAAACTTTTATAACTGAATGAAGCAAATAATAATAATTTTTCTATCATTTCTGTGGATATCTGGTAATGAAATTATTTTACAACCTGTAGCAGAAGTAATCGACTTTTCCAAGAGTAATTGCTGAAGAGTATGAAGAGGAACTTCTGAAAGTTGTTAAAAAGTGGATAAATAACATTAAATTCTGTTTATTTTTCCTGTCTAATTTCAATTTATTAAATCAAATTATTAATAATAATAACTTATGTTTTAATATAAAGATAATACAACCATTATAACAAATACTTAAAAATCAGTGACTAACATTATTATGCCAAAATATTGCTCCTGCAGGCGAATTAAAAAATCATTTCTAGTTTCCATTCTGTCTATGCTAAGCTGAAGGTCTAAATTTTGATTCCCCCTTTCCACTCAAATACAGTAGAGTACTAAGGGAGTATGCTAAGCTCAAGGTTATTGCTCAAGATTAAGCTGCAGTAAGAGGGGAGTGGAAACAATTTAAGCAGATTGTGCGCCGCGCATTTGCTGTTGATTATTTGCGCTAACGCATTTTTTCGTCCGCGGCAAGTGGAAACAGGCCTTAAGACTAAATCGACCTAATTAGCATAGATCTAAATAGGTTTATTATTTCTTCTTTCATCTTACACTAGTTTTTCTAATATTAATTGATAATGAGTAAAATGTCAATATCTCTTCTCTGACCAATTAAAAACAAAAAATTCGACAAAGTTAATTCGTGCGAAGACAGGAGATTAATCTTAGTTTCCAATTATAGTCTTTATAAATCTTCCCATCACAAAATATTCTGACACGTAAAAGAGAATTTATTAATTATTCTTCCATATTACCCAAATTTAATTCATCGTTTTTAATCGAAATTAATTTTAAGACTTTCTAATTCCACTGTATCGTATGGTATTACCCGATTAATACCAGAAAAAATCTTTTACTCGAATTTTCTTCGAAAAATTTCATTAGATCATCGAAATCTTTTTATATTTGTTAAAATCATTCCACATTGTCTGATAATCAGGGACAAAATCGATAAAAATATTTTTCATTTCTATTCTTGACCATTATACGATCAGTGTCTAACCACTTAACATTTCAACATATATTAACAGTGGCTACTATTGGTATCTAAACTTCCACCTAACTCAAATATTTGGTAGAAACAATTAGAAGTTATCTAATCTAGTGAGAAAAATAATCAAATAAATGTAAAGTACTATACTTCGAAAATATTAGTATATCCGTAAAAACTGAAATTTTCAAACTGTTTAACCTAACAATAAGTCCGAATTTACATTACCCGCCAAACTTAATTACTCCTCTATATTAAATGTTAATTATTCAACACAACTAAAATAAAAAAGTTATTTCCCATAACTGTAGTTTTTCTCCAGTTTGTTCCTATTTATCGAAAATTATTGATATTCCTATCCAATCGCTAGAAATATCAATAATTTTCGGTAAATGGGAATAAATGCGTTTAGGTCTACTCCATACTGTCGCTGTTATATTACGCTTCCAGAATACTTCATAGATTAGGTTTGGTTATGCCATATCACACGGGATATTCTGTACCTGGTGGCGGCCATTTTTAGAGCCCGTCACATGCTGGCAAACACTCGTGTTGCCATCAACTGGAAGGTTGAACGATGGGGTTGAAAGGGCCGGTCCGGACCTGTCGCGAAAAACAGCGGGTGTAAGATCCAGATTTGAACTCGTCTCCTCTAATGTGTTAAGCGAATACTTTACCTCTCGGCTATCCAGCCGAGGTAAAATTTCTACACATGGAAATGGCAAAAAAGATCAGTCGGATTGGCCGCTTTGGCTTTCCACTCTGGAGGTCCCGAATTCGAGTCTCGAGTCCTATCCCTCGAAAATGTTTATCATGGGGACGGGCCCGGCCCGTCCATATCATCCTTCACTATCTGGCTGATTCCTCCGTAGGTGTGGCTAGACGGTGCTCATTTGGATGTGCATAAGATATCAAGAGTTTCCTTTCTGCGCATGACATCATAGCGGAGGGAAAGAAGATTGTGTGTGTGTTTGACTATTTAGGAGTTGCTGGAGAACGATTGCTTATTTCGAGTGCAATTTCATTTTTGCAAATATAATATATTTTCTTGCAAGGAAATCGTATTCTTAAAGGTATTGTATGCTTTTTCATAGCGTCGTTTTTCTTTGTATGAAGATGATATAAGCTAGAATGTAATAGTAAAACTTAGTGAATTTTTACAGAACACCCGCTTACGCCTACTTTAGAAATCTTTATTTTAAATTTTTTAGCTATTAGAACATGCCACCGTGTTCCGTCACGTTCTGTAATAATTATAATCAGAAAACTAAAGATACAGCTATTAAGTACTTTCCATTTCCAAAGGATCCTTCATTACAAAAAGTGTGGATCGTTAAATGTAAAAGGGCAGACAAAATAAATACTGAACATGCAAGGGTATGATCAATACATTTCGTTGAAGAAGACTTTGAATGAGATCTGAAAAAGGATTTATTAGGACTTCCACTAAGAAGAATATTAAGAAAGGATGCTATACCATCTATTAACTTAACTAATCAAACCAGGTCTGAGAATTTCAATTTTGATGATGAAAATCACCCCGAATTATTTGAATCTGGTAGGTTATCACCTTCAAACATCAGAACTTTAAGATCTAAAAACCGTGAAATTAGAAAACGAGCACTTGAAATAGTTTCAACTTTATCCCCAAAAAAGAAAAAAATAGAAAAGATTGAATTTCAAGCTCAGACAGATATGACATCTATTAAACAAAAGAATTTGACAAAATTAAACAAGAGAATACATTATTCAAAAAAGTGCTATAAACAAGAATTAATGATACAAAATCTTCAACAAAAATTAAGAGTTGCAAGAATGTATGGAGAGAACACAAGGAATATTTAAAGAAACAGGAAAAAAGCATATTGACAACAAAGATTTATAGTACATTTTCAAAATGTTTTACTCAAAATCAGATTAAATGCCTATTGAATGGAAATATAAAGCGTAAGCGTAAGAGTATAAGCGTATAAGTAGTATACAACGAAACGAGAGTATCAGTATTTAGTACAGTACTTTATTCTCTGGATTCTCTAGGTTCTCTGACCCAGATTGTTGGAAGCGTACACAAGATAATAAAACATTTAAGTTAGCGTGTGGTTCCACTTAAGCGTCGAGATAGCACCCTCGTCGCGGTAGAAGTTGATTCGAGATGTCAATCCCCGACATCCTCCCCACCCTGGTCAATCTCTAGGGGGATGACCAGTTGTATAGGGCGAGCGACAATCCGATTGTTATGTCGTAGCGCACAGCTACAAATTCGTCCATCTCTCCCCGGTATAGTCTTCTTCACCCGAGCCAGTCTCCACAAATGACGGGGTAGGTTATCTTCGTGAAACAGGACAACGTCTCCTGTTTGAATTTTAGAATAAAAACAATGCCTAATAGACTGAAGGATGTTATTAACAACGGTGGTCTATGGACTAAATTCATAAACTCTTATTTTAATATTAAGTTTTTCTACTTTTCATATATATACTGTATATAGCATCGATTTAGCTTGGAATATATATATATAAACTTATGCGTTAGAATTATGTGCTTTGTTTATGTGGTATGATATTATCGTGTTCATTCCTTTTATTAATTTCAATGTTATTTGTGTAAACTTATAAGAATTGCCCATTCTATTACAGAAAATTAAATTCAGTTTATTATATGATTCAGTTTAGCTGTCTAAAGAGATTGACTTCCATTACTTTTATTGTTTTTATATTTAAGAATTAAGATTTTGATATTTTTTTCTTATAACTGGGAAAAATAAAATTATATCGAAGTGGCTAAATATAAAGTGAAAAAGTTCTGAGATCGGTATTTCTTTGTTCACTTCATCCAGTTTGTTCCAGCAAGCAAACTTTTAAACAAAATTTATAATTCTTTAAATTAGTGTTTTAAAAATTAACTTTGTGAGACACCGCTTTAATTTTTAAAATAATTTATAAATTTAACAAGTATTAAAAGTTCAGGTTTTACACTAATAATTTGTTTCCGAACGCATAGATTCTCCGCGTATTTATTATCGTAGTAAATCTTACTTGTTAGACGCTTAAGTTCAAAATTAAAAAAAGATAATGCGAAAACTATTTAATGAATACATGAAAAACAATTGTGCCAAAAACTATCTATTTGCAATTTCAAAACACTTCTATTTCAATAAAATCAACAGTTAAAGCTTTATTTTTCACACATTTATTGGATAAAACATCGATGTTTATCCTTAAAAAAATCCTAATTTTCATTATTTTATAAAAGAAAATTGTTATAATTGTTGTTAATAAAATTTATTTTCTTTGAATGTTCAATACTTATTCCAGATTTATTAGAAATAAAATCATAAAACTATCTTTTAATAATATACTGTATAAACTTCGGCTTTCTTTGCTTAATCATGCCGGTTTTTCCCACCTCATCCAGTTGCTGCAGTTCCCCTTGCAAATGGAAGAGTTCATTTCGCTTTCTATACATTCAGTTAGCTTTCCTGCAAGTAAAATCGATCATAATTTCCGGTCAAGCAACTCCTATGAAAGAAATGAAAACCTTTTTGCATCCGACTGTACATATATAACTTTAATATACAAAACGTTTTCGATACAATCCGTATCCTCTTCAGTTGTATAAACTTTCAGTTACAGTCAAAATTTATACAACTGAAGAGGATACGTATTTTATCGAAAACGTTTTTGTATATTAAAGTTATATATGTACATACTGCTTTTTGTGCTATTTATGAACTTGTTAAGGTTGATATATTTACATTCTTGATGATATTCCGCATCTAATAATACCAAATACTTCATAATTCTAAAAAATGTTTCTAACTCATGAAGACCTTAAGGTCATGTAGTTGACCTTGGATGGACGTTGTTTGACGATAATTATGCATCCCTGGTTTACAAATTACTCGTTTCGACTAGGGATTACACAAGAATTACTTTATTGTTTAAATTTTTGTGTTATGTTTAGAATATAACTAATATAAACAAACAATCAGCTGATTTGAAAAACCGTTAGATATTTCCTGCCACAATCTAGCATGCCGACTTCTGCGTTGATTGTCAAGCATGGTATGTCGCTTTGTTTCTGTGATAAGTTAAAATTTATAAACTTTTAAATAAAATTAATTTATCGAATTTTATGTGTGAAAAAGCGCTAAAATCATTATGTACAAGGGGCCAAACTTTCCCAAATTATAATTAATTGGATCAAGATGTCTGTTTAAAAAAGTAAAGGTAAACTAAGAAAGAATTGTGGAACATGATAGAGCAAATCGGACAAATTCGGACAATCCATTCTTGAATTTTTGGTAGGAGAAGTCGGACAAATTCGGACGATCCATTCTTGAATTTTTGGTGGTCAAAAGATGGCACTTATATTAGTAAATTCGATTATAAAACGATTAAAAAAAATGATTAAAAAATTAATTAAAAATCCAAATTTTAGCAAAATTTTGGTTACTATGATAAAACAATGAATATAACAAAAATTGATATTTTGAAAATTATTTCTTTAAAATACATAAAGATAAGGGACTCAGGCTCTGTCAAGTCGTTATTGACAGAGGAGTTGTAGCAGGTCATTGGTCTGTCAAGTGCGTCTTGACTCAGGAGCGAAAAGGGTTAACTTATAGATGGTTCAGGTATCATTTTTTAGATTTTGAACTGACACCTGAATAGACTATTTCATCGAAATTCATTATTTAAAAGAACAATGACAAAACATAACACGTCCTGTTATCATATTGCAGCATTGGTGACAAATTCCTTAACTCATCTCCGTGGGGGAAGATTATAGATGGTTCCCCCACATTACTAAACTCATTACTGCAGATGAAACATTGGTCCACTATCATATCCTCGAAACAAAGAGAGTGAGCATGGAACGTCATTCTTTATCTCCGAAATCAAAAAAGTTTCAGACACACCATCTGCAGGGAAGGTTATGTTTACTCTCTTCTAGGATCAAAAAGGTATAATTTTAGAGCATTATACACCTACGTGGAACAGTCACTAGTGTTTCTTATTCAGATCTGCTGAAAAACCATCTTAGATCTGCAATAAAAACAAAGTGACAAGGACTGATGTCTACAGGTGTAATTTTGTAGCAAGACAATGCTCATTCATACTGCCCATGAAACAGTTGTGACCATCGAAGACCTGCATTTTGAGAGTTTGCCACATCATCCTTATCAGATTTCACCCTCAGTAATTATAACATGTTTGGATCTCTCAAGGAGACATTGAGGAGGAAAGAAGTTCTCATCAGATGAAAAGATATACTGAGCAGTGGATGACTAGTTGAGAAACAAAAATAATTTTTTCCGTAGGAATTCAGGCAGTTTGAAAGCATTGGAGAACTTGTATTGAGCATGAGGAAGATCATATAAAAAATGATGTAGATGTGTTTTTCATTCACTTAATAAATTGTTTTTAAATACATTTTATGGTTTTCATGTGATTGACCCTCATAGAAATAGTCATAAATCAAGGAATACTTTATATACAGGTAGGCCTCGATTAGTGTGAATAATTGGTTCCACGGATTTCTCGCACTATTCGAAGTATTAACTCTATGTAAAATATGGTAATTGGTTCTTGCTTTGTGAGATTCCGGCCATTAGCCAACCTTCACGATGAATAACCACAATACTAACTTAACACTAACTGTTTAAGAAATATTTATTTTC
>AYEL01089996.1:0-43706 GCA_000484575.1 Olivierus martensii | reverse complement strand
TTTTATTTCATAAAAATTGCACATGTATAGAAAAAAGTATTATATAAAATAAATTAACATTTCATAAAAATTGCACATGTATAGAAAAAAGTATTATATAAAATAAATTAACATTTGAAAAGAAAAATAAGGTACAATTTTACATTAGCGCCATATGAATGAAAATAGTACCAATCGAAAGATGACGACCAGTAGAGAAAACATTCCGAAAGAACTGCACTTCTATATGGTGCAAGATTCGAGAAAATGAACGATGAAATTATATTTTTCCACATACAATATCTAAACCGGTACGTGCCGCCATCTTGAAAAGCCGAGCTGCAAATATAGAAAATAGTAAATAACTCAAGAAGAAATACATTAAAATTATAAATCATTACTCTACTTAAGTTCGTATAACTATCTGACTTCAAAACACAAAAGAAATTAATAAAATAAGAGCTTTTTTGCATTAAATGCGCAGAACCTAAAAGTCTTGAACCGAAAATTTTTCTTGGTCTGCCCACCGCCATCTTTGCTACTGAATGTTAAACTCTGATTATCTATCTTTTGCGTCGTGCAACACTCTGTACTTAATCTTTACATTTTCGGACGGGTTATTCAAGTGATAACTATTCTGAAGATTAAACCGAAAGTCGTGCAAACGGCCCTAAATGTGTTAAGTAAAAACAGTGTTGTATAAATACCGTGTTATATGAGGGTTTCCGCAATTTTCAAATCGAAACAGTGTTGTAGAAAGCCGTGTTATAGGAGGAATACCTGTAATAATATGATTGTTTAAAACGTTGTGTTGTTCACTATATTGTGTTTATTATTGGTATTATTTATTATATTTTATAATAAATGTTTATAAGACTTTTCAGTTTTAATGAAACAAATAAATGTAACCTGCTTTTTCTTATTATGAAATGATTTGTTATTTGTCCTTTATTTTCTCCAAAAAATATGATCACTATGTATATAAATAACAGTAATCGAATGACTTTGAGTAATGAAATTAAAAACTTATTATATTTTTAGCGTTGAATAAGTCTGTCTTAATTTTTCTTTTATTTTCGAAAAATTTGAAGTTTTTTTCGATAAATTAGCAGTTAATATTGTTGAAACAAATTTATTTAAGTTTAAAATATCTAAATAATTTTATTATTGAAATTTTGAATAACTGAATCTGAAAATATGGCTATATATAATATAAATCAACATAAGAAAAACTCTAAATAAATGATGAAAGCATTGTACTGTATCCAAATGCAAAGAAGTGTAAATACTGTATATTTTTGCAAAGTTTTCGGCAAAAATAAACTTCGGAATTTATATAAACTTAACTAAATTTTTCTCATTTACAATGATGTTGCAATTACATAAATAATTAAAAAAAAAAAATATGACATTTCGAACAAAAACAAATATGATTTTATTTGTAGAATTTACTTCAAAATTATTACAGTATTTGAATTTTTAGAGTTGCTAGAGCCACTTTAATATAAAGAGCTCCAGTTTATTTTATTTTTCATAAATTAACAGATAATCCAAGCTTACTCTTCTCTTTAAAAGTATTAGAGAGAATTGGGGCAAGAGGTTAATCGGGAGAAGTAGCTTATTATTTTATTTTTCATAAATTAACAGATAATCCAAGCTTACTCTTCTCTTTAAAAGTATTACAGTGAATTGGGGCAAGAGGTTAATCAGGAGAAGTAGCTTATTTTTCTCTAATTCGTTAGTATTTAAACCGGTGTCGATAAAAGGTGGTTTATTATAACCTTCTATAAACACGCCAAAAATATAGAATATGGCTATTATCAGATTATCAATTACTCGCATTGGAAATCGCAAAGTTCCCAGTGAGTGTTGAAATTTTCATCAAAAATTATATAGTCTAATTCGTTAGTATTTAAACCGGTGTCGATAAAAGGTGGTTTATTATAACCTCCTATAAACACGCCGAAATATAGAATATCGCTATTATCAGATTATCAATTACTCGCATTGGAAATCGCAAAGTTCCCAGTGACTTTCATCCCAGTGAAATTTCCCATTTCCCAGTGAAATTTTCATCAAAAATTATATATTCAATTTTTGAAGTATTATTATTAATCGTAATAATATCAGCATAGTAAAAATTAATATATTTAATGTGTAGTGGATACTTTAAAGAATACTTTGCTTTCGATGTCGTTCTAATTTAATCATTTTAAGACACGTGATTAAAAGTTGCATTTCACTCTGATCAACGGGAAAGATGTCAATTTTTGCTTCAGGATTAGATATCGAATCTAAATTTTTGGGTTTATGGTTTATTTTCATAAACTAAATGATAAGAACATATATTAGGACACAAGCAGAAATCTTTGGTTCGAAGAAAGTTTAAAACTTGCAGCATAACATATAAATAGAGACGGCATGAATTACTTCAATGCTTCACAGATATATGATAGGCCTACACCTACCTTACAGTACGTTAAAAAGGAGATTATAGAAATATGATGATGAAAAATATGATATGGGTCCACAATAAATAATTCATTATATGCTTGATACTAATTGTATATGAAGGGATTAGAAAAAACTGCTAAATCCGTTTTCTTAATTTTTTGGGATAGCTTATTTTATATAGACAAATGAACAACTCCTTCATCTTTTTAATTAAAAGAGATTGCTCTATATTAACTCTTGACTTTCATGATATGTAGCCACACTAAAGATATCAAAGAGTCACATGTGGCTCAGAAGCCGCAACTTGACCGTCATGGGTATATACGATATATATATATATTAGCTGATTTTATTTAATTCTTGTAATTTTATAGAATTTAATAATTTAGTCTATTTTTTTTAATTCTTCTAATTTTATAGAATTTAATAATTTATTCTATTAAAATATTCATGGTATATTGTGAACAAGAAGTTTATTGGATAAGTAAAGAGTTCATTTTTGCTATTTATAAAAGTGAATATCATCCAAAGCGCATTGGCATCTTACCCAGAATATTCGGGGTAAGATGACTAATTGTAGCTTTTTTTAAATTATAAATTATGATACGATTGTTATTTCAAAGTTTTTAATTGAGTCATATATGCAAAACACTTGTACATTTAAGTACAAAAATATATGAAATGAAAATATTCAAATTTAATACGAGTTTTAGGGTCAAAAAGAAAAAGTTGGTCAATTTTTCCCGATTCATTATATTTAAATTGGCTAACTGAGCAATGGAAAATTATTTAAAGAAATACTTTCATCGAAACAGAGAGAAATTAATAATATTGCCCATCTATATCAGTTTACTATAATGATTTTAACGCTTTTTTAAGAAGTTTTAATCATGATAACAATCATGGAACGATTAGATTTATAACAAATTTCATTATTCCACAAGATCAAACTAATTATCCAGCATTGGAAGTCAACCTACTATACAAACAGAAAAGAATAAAAAATCCTATTAGAATAGATCACACTATATAAGGCATAGTGGTATGTCCTTATTTGTCTTCATTGATTTATTTTAGTGAGATAAAATCTATAGATTTGCAATCTTTGCAATTGTCACTTAATATTATTTCTATTTTAATCGAGTATCTTTATTTTACTGTTCAGCATTTAAAATATTTTAATCGTTCTGTTTTTAATCTTTTAACTTTTTGGGAAAAGATTTTAATTACTATGATACATTTATATCAGATGTTGATAGCAATAGCCATAAGACAATGGAATTAATGTATAAGGAAAGTGAGCGACTCCAGTGTAAGAATTAGTGTTTAGATATATTCTTATAAAACTAGATTATAACAAATTTGTTTTATTTACTTATTAGATGAAATCACTTCTTTTACTGGATTATCACCACTAATCGTCACTTTGTTAATCGTTATTACTGTTATAAAAAATTACCTTTAACATAAAGGTAACAAATTATATCATAGAATATTCTTTGATAAAGCAGATGTTAACAACAGAAACCTCTTCCATATGGACCCATGTATTCTTATTACAATAAAAACTTTTTAGAATGGAGTTATGATATCACAATAATTTGAATTGCTTATTATTTGTTAATCTTGTTTGTATTTCTGTTTTTGGTTTTATAAACATTGTATTTGGCATAATTTGTCCGAAGCGACTCATATATTTCAAAAAAAAAAAAAAAATTAATCTATAAATCGTTCATTATGCTATGTTTACTTTGATAGGCAAAATTTGGCTTTTAAACAAAATGATAACTTTATTGAAAAGATTGAGTAATTTTAAAGGCATCGAAGTTTTAACAACTTTCCCAATTAAAGAGTTTAATATAAATGAGGTTCAAGATACTGAAGATGAAACAAAGCTATTTAAATGATCTATTTATCGCCAGTTTGGATTGACGTCAATAGGATAGAGCACAAATAGCCTAGCAGTCATCAATTAAATTCTCTATTAATTATGATTATACTGTATATAACTCTCTAGTAAACATAACATCATCCAAAATTTATCAGCATTCGTTAAAATGTTATTTAGTTAATAAGGGTCGATTACAGTTATTTTAACAGTACAACTATAAAAAAACTATAATTGACTCTCATATCTCATATTTATTTCCATATTCAAGTATTGTTTCCAAACAAAATAAATAATTTCAAACAAGATAAACGAGTATTAAATATTTAATGTCTTTGCTATTTTAAAATAATCTTAATACAGTATATCTTAATCGCTGAATGGTGTGTATTAATATAATAAGCATGCTATTAGAAAGAAATTTCATTAGAGATTGCAGTAAATACCGGATAATAGAATAAATGATATGTAGATAATCTATATATAATATAGAAATATCATATCATTTCACATGCTAATTATAATTAATCAATTAGCTATAATTAGTTTTTGAAATCTTAAACCGAATTTGTAATGATTATAATATAAAGTATAAATTATATATTTTATAAATTTTCATTGAATGAATATTTTGTTTTTCTCAAAATTAAAAAGTAAATATTATTATCTTATATCGTGAATAGGCTAAATATTTGGAATTGAATTTATTTGCATAGTATGTTTTTTAGTTTTGTTTCATAGTCTCTCTCATTTAACGATTATTTCCTATTATGATGATTTTTGTGCAACAAATTATTATTGTCATAAAGTCTACTATACAAAGCAATTATTTAAAACTATATATATATTAATAATAATGCTTGGAATATTTTTTAAACTGCTAATACTATTTAATGAAATCTGGATTGTGATATCGAAATTATAACATTCGCAATTTTATTTCAATATATCTTCAGTGACGAAGTATTAATACATGTTTTTAAATCCTCTTTGGGTGAAGAACAGAATTCATCTATCGTCTCTCTCTCATAAGAGAGAAAGATGTGGCAAGTCACCAGTAGAAAAAAAAATGTTTTTCTTTTCTACTGGTGTCTTGCCACATCTTTTTTATCTGATAGGATTCTTTCTCTCTTGTTCTTGCTTTCCTACACTCTTTTTATGTTATTCATTCATTCTTCAGAGATAAATTTAGGAATATGCCTTCCGATTTCTTTAATAATATAATTATACTAAGTTCGTAGCCTACTTTTAAAAGAAATGTGAAGTTTACATGATCACCAGCTGCTATCTGTTGCGTTTTCCACGAATAACTTTTGAATTAATCAATAAGTTTCTATGAAATTCCACGGCAATGCCTAGCCAAATGTTATTGTTACGCAGCATCCTTTAGCCCGGTAGCTTCAATTACTTAAAATGCGAAATAGTCGAATTTCTGAGGTGTTCTCTTTTGAATTAATTAATTAATAGATTTATTCACAAAGTTTTTAAGACTACAAGTGAAAATAACTCTCATAGCTCAAATACATAAAATAAATCATACAATTAATGAATTGTGGACAATCATTGAAAATTATTAATTAGATTAAATGAATCAAAGCAATAAGAGAGTAATTAATCAATTAATATAACAGATCATTCCTTATTAACTTCATCATTCTAGTAGTAATTATAAAATTTGAATTTAATTGTTAATTTCACGAAGATCAAAAAAATCTCTAAACCTTTCCAGTTCTGCAGTTACATGAATATGTGAATTAAAGAATGGAATTTTTATTCTTATATTTAAAAAAAAAAAAAAAACAACAAGATATGCGCTATCTGATATATTATTTATCATTTAATAGTGTTTCATCTTAATATATAACTTACAGTATTTCTCATGAATGGATAGAATTATATTTAAAATAAGATTAAGTATTTTATTTAATACAAATTTAATTTGATTTAAATAAACAAAGAAACAGCATTATATATTGATAAACCATATTTAATAAACAAACAAATATTTAATTCCACCAACTTTTTATTATGTTTTCATTAATTATGAACAATAAATTACTTCCATTTTAATCAATAAATTTTTATTAATAATCCATATGATATTTAAGAGTTAATTTTGGATCAAGAAATATTAGTAAAGTCATATGATATTTTGGAAAATGATCATAGTATAACAGATAACCTTGATAACATATCAGTCAATTTACCTATTTAATTATGCATTTAAAAATAGAGAACATTCAAGATTTCTAAAATTTTTCTAAATAACTTTTGAAATATTCGGTTGAATTTTATGAAATTTAATAAAGAAATTATGTCATTGAAGATAGATAACTTTGATGAGATAAATATTTAAATTTCGAATCTTTAATCATTTCAAAATATTTGGCATGTTCATAAAATAGGTGATTAGTTATTTCCATATCATCTTTCTTTTCTGTAAAGCTTATTGCATCGTTCTCTTAATAGACTGCAGTCATTCGAATTATTGACTGTCTGAATCAATTAGTTCTTTATTATCTAACGTTAAATGAGATCCAGTCCAATTTCGTTCTTATCTATAAGTTAAACGTATTTATCTTTAAATAAATCACATTAAATATATGTATTTGTTTGCTAAACATCTCAAAATACCTGGTAAAAATTTAATTTATATATCTTATGTAATCGCTTTTCTGTAAAGATTACTCGGAAAATTTATAACCAGTTGGTGCATTTAACGAGTGATTTAATCTTTTGTGAAAGAAAAGAAGTCGATAAGAGATCGATAGGTTAAACATATATATCTTTCAGACTTGTTTGTTCTTTCCTAAAATAGCAGTGATTGAAAGAGTAAGATTACATTAGTACTTTTAGTATAAAAGCTAAAGTTTTACTCAAAAACTAAATATAGTATTTATCTTACTTTATCTTTTGTGCTGTATTTTAATTAATTAGGATACATTTATTTAATTAATCAACAACTTCTTGACTTCTAATTCTTTCTTATCTAATTAAAAGTTAACAATGTTCTTACAATTTTTATTATATAAAATCGTAAAAAATATCTCATTATTCGTTCACTTTCCGAACATGTTATCTAATTAAAAGTTAACAATGTTCTTACAATTTTTATTATATAAAATCGTAAAAAATAGAATCTCATTATTCGCTCACTTTCCGAACATATCGTTTATTTTGAAATGATTAATGTGAAGGGATTAAATATAGCTGGAGTTAAACGAAGCGATTTTTGTCGATTCGGCAACCGAATCGACAACGCGTGTCGGCGCGATATTCTTTGTTATTCAGTTGTACCTTACATATGGACATTCAAGCAGCGCGACCGCCGCTCCTTATGAACTTTATTTTCGCCGCAAGCATACTCTCGTCCCATTATTTAGAATGACAGGGTACAGATGACGCTATTTTTGAAAGATAAAAAGTAGTAAATTCAGCACAAATGAGCTGAGTAACTTCATTTTTAAAAGTTAAAAATTTTGATACGTCCTTTCATGTAACTTATAAGTTAACAGAAAATTCTTCCACATAATAATAAAATACTGTATAGAGACTATGTAAAATTTAAGAATGAGATTTTAGTTTTCTTAACAGCAAAGAAGAAATGTCAAAAGGAATACTTCAATCCAATCAACAATTTAAAATTTTTAGAATAAATCACTGATTTAAATATTACATGCAATTATATTTTTTTAATAGAAAAAAATAAGTGATTAATATTTTCTACACTAAACTTTAAATTATTTTCTTCCAAGCAAATAAATAGAAAAATACATTGATTATCTATTGAACTCTTTCATTATTAATATCATTTGAATAAAATATAATCGAAAAAGAAAATTATAAAAGAAAAATATGCAAATCTATATGAATACCATTTTTAAAATGAAGAAAAAAATCAACTAACTAAACTTCAGACAAAATTTTAGAAATATAACGTAACAATTACTATAAAAACTTATAATAACGAATTTAAAAATATCACCGCAATTAGATGTAATTCTAGAGAAGACAAATTTAAGTAAACAGGGTTCCAATTCCTTTTAAGTAAAAATCGTATAAATATATCATAATGTTCATTTAAACATTTATACGCTTTATTTTAAATCTGAATAAGCTTATGTTAATAAAATATTTAATAGCAAAAGATATTTCTTCTAAGCATATCTATTTTTTTAATGGATAGAACTTTATATAGCACTCAATATAGCTGTATGTGTATATTTCTTCTAAGCATATCTATTTTTTTAATGGATAGAACTTTATATAGCACTCAATATAGCTGTAGCTATTAGTGCAATTACAATCTACTATCCATTAACTTAAAAATATTTTTAAAGATTTGTTAATTTAAAAATATTTTAAAATTTATATCAAACTTTTGAATTTTAAGTTAATGGATTTTTTTCAATATTATTTTATTTTCCTCTTATTAACATTTAACAGTATTTAGTCGATATCTAACAGAATGCTGAGAGAATTGTAAGATGAAAATAAAATGTCAACATTGCAAGCTATTTATAAAATGATACCAATTCTATAATGTACAGTCATAGCTCTTGGTTCAATTTTTATATATGTTAAGTTTTTGTATAATGATACACAGGTTACAAAGTTATAGAAATAATCAAATTTTATATTTAAAATTTGATTATTTCTGGAAAATTAAAAAGTAAGATTACAAAAAAAAGTACAAAATATTTTAGTTGAATTAAGAACTAAATTAAATATATTTGAGTTTAAAAATATCACGATACTTAAAATAATTAAATGAAAATATTCAAATCACTGATATAAAATTGAATTGTCTGACTAACCTGATAAAAACAAAACTTAATTAAATAGAAAGTGTTTTGTTAAGTGTTTTGTTTTTTTAAACTTAATTAAGAAGTGTTTTGCTTGTGAAGATAGATAGGCAAAGACTTTTATTAAGAGTGATATTTTTTTCAGTTGATTAAAAGTTTCACATGCATAAGTATAGTAGAATTCTAATCACATTAAAAAGCTTTAAATTTACGGATGAATAGTTAATATAATCCAAAAGCATTAAAATTTTTGAAGTTTCGCTTTAATGTTTCAATTTTAGGCGCGTAAATTATCTGTAAAACTTAAAATATAAAAATTATAACCAAGTAACGATTGTTATACTTAAATCTTTAAAATGAGAAAAAAAATCAATACACAAATTACGATATCTGCAAATTTTAGGCGCGTAAATTATCTGTAAAACTTAAAATATAAAAATTATAACCAAGTAACGGTTGTTATACTTAAATCTTTAAAATGAGAAAAAAAAAATCAATACACAAATTACGATATCTGTAAGCAATTCTTTAGAAAATATAGTATACTAAACTTGTTATTAAGCTAAATTGTATGGTTTTAAAAGTAGGCTTATAATAAACATAAAATAAAATTAGAAGACATAAAAATAAAATTTTTATTACCTTAAGACATTGTTTATAAACTCCTTTGCTAAATGCATTTTCTCGATAACAAATAGCTCAGAAGTAAATCGAGATAATGAATATAATAATGTTAATACTGTATTAAAAATTATACATCATCTGAAATTTATTCTTTGTTAATCTTGATTTTCAGCAAAAATGTAAAGATATTAAAAAAAAACAGTTAATGTTGTAAATGCTAATAATAGTTTTCTTAATTAAATCAAATGAAATTTGATTCCCAAACGTCTTTTCTTGATAATATAGGTAGTAACAATCATCTAACGAAATTAGATGTTGAAGTGTCACTGCATTTATCTGTGAATAATAGGTTTTTTTAGCGTTTTGCTGAAATTCAAGATTAACAAAGAATAAATTTCAGATGATGTAGAATTTTTAATACAGTATTAACATTATTATATTCATTATCTCGATTTACTTCTGAGCTATTTGTTATCGAGAAAATGCATTTAGCAAAGGAGTTTATAAACAATGTCTTAAGGCAATAAAAATTTTATTTTTTCAATGCAGATAATATTTATTATATTTAGGTCACCATAAAATCCATAGCTTCGCAATCAGAGGAAAAAGCTCCATATTACCCCAAGAAGAAGAAGAAGAATCCATAGCTTGTTGATACATTTCTGTAAGTATAGAGCAAATAACCTGTGATATGTGTCTGAAACAGAATTTATATTTAAATTTATGATGTTGTGTTGCCCATATAAATGGTAACATCTTTTGACTCATCCTGTATATATGATTTTAGGCGTTCAAGTTATTTTTCATTTAATTAATTTAAACAACGATATCCGAAGGTTATCTTTTTATCGTAAACTTACCCTGAAACTACCGACCTACATGTCGAGCAAAGTTCAAAAGATTACAGAAAACTTTCAACAAATCACTGCCTGTCCAAGAATCCAGCCATCACATTGTGTTAAAAGTAAATAATTTTTATTCTATGAAAATAAACAAATTACTCAGAATTTCCTGCAATTTTTGCTTATAATAAAGTCAGTTGCTTTCAAGAATTGATGTTTTAAAAATTTTATAGTATGAATAGCCATAAAACCATTTTTAATTTCAGAAATTACTGTATATTAATTTTGTATATAGTACAGAGGTTGATGAAAATTTTAATGGTATTAATTTATTAAAGCACAATTAAAAAATTAATTACAATAAATATTATTTTACCTGTTTACAGAAGCTAAGTTTTTAATACTGTTAATCTATACTGTATATAATTTATTCATTTTAGCTCTTAATGTTGAAGAATAGAGTGATTAATTAATTATTAAACAAAATTATTTAATTAATGTGGGAAATTAATCATTTTTTCGGCATTTTATATACGTAAAACATACTAGTTCAATGCTGGATAATTAGTTTGATCTTGTGGAATAATGAAATTTGTTATAAATCTAATCGTTCCATGATTGTTATCATGATTAAAACTTCTTAAAAAAACGTTAAAATCATTATAGTAAACTGATATAGGTGGGCAATATTATTAATTTCTCTCTGTTTCGATGAAAGTATTTCTTGAAATAATTTTCCATTGCTCAGTTAGCCAATTTAAATATAATGAATCGGGAAAAATTGACCAACTTTTTCTTTTTGACCCTAAAACTCGTATTAAATTTGAATATTTTCATTTCATATATTTTTGTACTTAAATGTACAAGTGTTTTGCATATATGACTCAATTAAAAACTTTGAAATAACAATCGTATCATAATTTATAATTTAAAAAAAGCTACAATTAGTCATCTTACCCCGAATATTCTGGGTAAGATGCCAATGCGCTTTGGATGATATTCACTTTTATAAATAGCAAAAATGAACTCTTTACTTATCCAATAAACTTCTTGTTCACAATATACCATGAATATTTTAATAGAATAAATTATTAAATTCTATAAAATTAGAAGAATTAAATAAAATCAGATATATATATATATATCGTATATACCCATGACGGTCAAGTTGCGGCTTCTGAGCCACATGTGACTCTTTGATATCTTTAGTGTGGCTACATATCATGAAAGTCAAGAGTTAATATAGAGCAATCTCTTTTAATTAAGAAAGATGTAGGAATTGTTCATTTGTCTATATAAAATAAGCTATTCCAAAAAATTAAGAAAACGGATTTAGCAGTTTTTTCTAATCCCTTCATATACAATTAGTATCAAGCATATAATGAATTATTTATTGTGGACCCATGCCATATTTTTCATCATCATATTTCTATAATCTCCTTTTTAACGTACTGTAAGGTAGGTGTAGGCCTATCATATATCTGTGAAGCATTGAAGTAATTCATGCCGTCTCTATTTATATGTTATGCTGCAAGTTTTAAACTTTCTTCGAACCAAAGATTTCTGCTTGTGTCCTAATATATGTTCTTATCATTTAGTTTATAAAAATAAACCATAAACCCAAAAATTTAGATTCGATATCTAATCCTGAAGCAAAAATTGACATCTTTCCCGTTGATCAGAGTGAAATGCAACTTTTAATCACGTGTCTTAAAATGATTAAATTAGAACGACATCGAAAGCAAAGTATTCTTTAAAGTATCCACTACACATTAAATATATTAATTTTTACTATGCTGATATTATTACGATTAATAATAATACTTCAAAAATTGACTATATAATTTTTGATGAAAATTTCAACACTCACTGGGAACTTTGCGATTTCCAATGCGAGTAATTGATAATCTGATAATAGCCATATTCTATATTTTTGGCGTGTTTATAGAAGGTTATAATAAACCACCTTTTATCGACACCGGTTTAAATACTAACGAATTAGAGAAAAATAAGCTACTTCTCCTGATTAACCTCTTGCCCCAATTCACTGTAATACTTTTAAAGAGAAGAGTAAGCTTGGATTATCTGTTAATTTATGAAAAATAAAATAAACTGGAGCTCTTTATATTAAAGTGGCTCTAGCAACTCTAAAAATTCAAATACTGTAATAATTTTGAAGTAAATTCTACAAATAAAATCATATTTGTTTTTGTTCGAAATGTCATATTTTTTTTTTTTAATTATTTATGTAATTGCAACATCATTGTAAATGAGAAAAATTTAGTTAAGTTTATATAAATTCCGAAGTTTATTTTTGCCGAAAACTTTGCAAAAATATACAGTATTTACACTTCTTTGCATTTGGATACAGTACAATGCTTTCATCATTTATTTAGAGTTTTTCTTATGTTGATTTATATTATATATAGCCATATTTTCAGATTCAGTTATTCAAAATTTCAATAATAAAATTATTTAGATATTTTAAACTTAAATAAATTTGTTTCAACAATATTAACTGCTAATTTATCGAAAAAAACTTCAAATTTTTCGAAAATAAAAGAAAAATTAAGACAGACTTATTCAACGCTAAAAATATAATAAGTTTTTAATTTCATTACTCAAAGTCATTCGATTACTGTTATTTATATACATAGTGATCATATTTTTTGGAGAAAATAAAGGACAAATAACAAATCATTTCATAATAAGAAAAAGCAGGTTACATTTATTTGTTTCATTAAAACTGAAAAACCTTATAAACATTTATTATAAAATATAATAAATAATACCAATAATAAACACAATATAGTGAACAACACAACGTTTTAAACAATCATTACAGGTATTCCTCCTATAACACGGCTTTCTACAACACTGTTTCGATTTGAAAATTGCGGAAACCCTCATATAACACGGTATTTATACAACACTGTTTTTACTTAACACATTTAGGGCCGTTTGCACGACTTTCGGTTTAATCTCCAGAATAGTTATCACTTGAATAACCCGTCCGAAAATGTAAAGATTAAGTACAGAGTGTTGCACGACGCAAAAGATAGATAATCAGAGTTTAACATTCAGTAGCAAAGATGGCGGTGGGCAGACCAAGAAAAATTTTCGGTTCAAGACTTTTAGGTTCTGCGCATTTAATGCTATGAATAAAAAAAAGCTCTTATTTTATTAATTTCTTTTGTGTTTTGAAGTCAGATAGATTATACGAAACTTAAGTAGAGTAATGATTTATAATTTTAATGTATTTCTTCTTGAGTTATTTACTATTTTCTATATTTGCAGCTCGGCTTTTCAAGATGGCGGCACGTACCGGTTTAGATATTGTATGTGGAAAAATATAATTTCATCGTTCATTTTCTCGAATCTTGCACCATATAGAAGTGCAGTTCTTTCGGAATGTTTTCTCTACTGGTCGTCATCTTTCGATTGGTACTATTTTCATTCATATGGCGCTAATGTAAAATTGTACCTTATTTTTCTTTTCAAATGTTAATTTATTTTATATAATACTTTTTTCTATACATGTGCAATTTTTATGAAATAAAAAGTGCAAGAACGTAAAAATAATAGGATTCTAACACGATTTTTTATAGGATTTATTATATTATTTCTGGAAGCAATCTTCTATTTTTTACCATTGATACAGTATATTTTTTACACGCATTTTTCGGGAACGTACCTTGCATCTATCGTGTAAAAACAGAATTAAGTGTACTGTATATGATGCATAATTAAGCATACACTAGCACAACACTCGAATACTTTGTGATAATGGATATACTATCTTAGATCTGAAAATATAGATCTTTATTTCTAGTTTATTATTCTTGTACATCAACATATGTGGTTATAATATATATATATGTATATATAATATGTTAATAACAATTTACTTTATAAATTTAAAATAAAATAACAGACTTTTGATTTATAAAGTGCATATTCCCTTTACCTCTCTGACAATAGCCATAAAATCGTTGATTTTATTAAAACGAAACCTCACATGAAAGTTATCATCATTATAAACGGTAAATCTGTATCTTTCTCGGAAATATCCATTCTGTATTAAGATAAATATAATCCAAATAATCTAAATTGAGATCATTTACAACTTCGAATTCGAACTACTGTAGTCCGCCATATTGTTGCTAGATAATCTGTGTGAATTATTCTTAACCTGGTCAAATTTGGCCGGTTAAGTTAGTCGGTAGTTTATCCTAGAGATTTGACATTGTGCAATGCAGCAAGCTAAATCTGCAGATTAAAGCCAGTGTTAATCTGCAGAATAAGACTCGTGCAACCGGCCCTTAGAAAATTACGTTTATTCTTCTACAAAACAAAATATTTTCATTAATTTTTGTAAATCCATACAAGGGATACACAAAATGCCATCATTGCGAAATACTTTTCTAAAATTAGTCATAAATGCAATTTATCTAGTTTGCTGTGATAAGATGATACGCAGTCTATTTTCGATTTAGATTTGGAATTGAGTTATTTGGCGACAATCGGGTATTTTGTGTTCCAAACGTTCAATCCTTGGATAAAAGTAAGTTTCTATTCTTCAATAGAGGAATGTGAAAGAGAAGAAAAAAATTTTTATTCATAATTTTTTTTTGGGTATATGTTAAGGAATGTTGTTTTATAGCGGGTTAGATTACACATATGTTGTTTTATAGCGGGTTAGATTACAGATTTTGTAAAGAGAGCAGAAGTACAAACTTTAAATGCAGAAAAAAGTTCAGAAAGTGAAGTTGATATTGTAAAAGAAAAAAATATTCTTATTTTTAATGAACAGCGGTAAAGAAAGATATATTATTAAATGAATATTATATAGGCTGTATACTTTTTTCTTTCCTTTTATTTTAAATATATTATTTTTTTAGGGTCTTACGTATATATTTTTTCTTTCATCATGTTTCGTGTTATTAATATTCTTAATAAAAATTAAGTTTCTTATGTGGAATTAAAGAAAGTTATTTGTTTTTATTTGGTTTTGGAACGTAACTCTTCTTTTTACATTGACTTCGGGTCTCATATAATATGGTTTTCAAACAACACGGTGTTTTTCAGGAACCTATCTATTGTGTTATAGGAGGGATACTTAAAAAATTAATCTTGATATTTTTCTCAAGAATTTTTAATAAATCGAGTGCGTGCTTAAAAATTCATAAAACTATTCACGTCATGTCGAAGTTGTATTTGGTATAAATACATATTTCCAATGCTTCGAGTTTTAATTGGGTTTTTTAAGTGATTCACATATTACTCACTAATGAAAATTCCCGTTCAAATGGGGGGCATTAGATCCGTGGATACAGAAGCAAAATTCGACGATTTTTAAAATGTTTTAAACGATATGTATTTAACTGTGAAATATTTACAAATTTTAATCCATATTATGTTGGTAGGACAAGTCATTTTGTCACTATTTTTTGATCTTTCACAGATGACAATACAAAAACACAGAACTGTCACAGAATAATTCACAAAATAAAAACCAAAATAGTCATTGTAGGAAAAAAATAAATCCAAATGACAGAGAAGTGTAATAAACGACTGTTCTCTTAAATAAAGGACGTATGATCACCGTATTTATATATAGTAGTAGTAAAATTGTATGGCGCTGTCCGGGCATAGTTTGAAAACATTACAATATATTACAAAAAGCTTAATTTTGGTTATTTGGGTATTTGAATTCTTCTACAATTTCAATCGTTCAGTTGTCTTTTAATACAACTCTCATAATTTACAGAAGGTTCACGAACTTATGAATCTATATGTCTTTCAGTACTTCAATTTGAAAACGATTTACTTGGAGAAACATTGAAATTCGTAATGTGATATTGTATACTATACCAACCGAAAATTGATCATTTACCGATCTTCATTGTATTGTCTCCAGGAAGAATTTTTTAAAATTATTAACAAATTATTTCATTTGTTTTTTCAAACTTCATAACCAACCGAAAATTGATCATTTACCGATCTTCATTGTATTGTCTCCAGGAAGAATTTTTTTAATTGAAAAATTATTTCATTTGTTTTTTCAAACTTCATGTATATTGAAATATTATATTATCATTAGACTAAATGAATTACAACTGAGAAATTATTTATTCTTTCTGAATTTATAAAAGTATAAAATCTCAAAATCATTTATCAATAATGTCATGATGGTGTCATCGGTGTGCTTACATGATATCATCTATTTGTTACCTGAAGAATATCCGGCATTGTTCGGGAATTTCAGGAACATGATACAGTTTATTTGACAACTCTTATCCATCGTGATATCGGATATCCTAGCTAGTTATTAATAATAGGAAACAAAAACTTAACTTTAGAAAAGAGCAACGCATTTATACGTTAGATTAGTGTGAATTGTGCCACCAAATCATAAGGTGTACTTTTGTCGTTAGACATTTTTAGAGCGGACAACAGGCCAGTCAAAACCTGTGATGAAGTTTTATTGAAAGTTTGAAAGATGGTATTAAACGTGACGGGCCCCATGAATTTATAAACTATATGGCTAAGTTTACGATGAACCATGCAGAAATATGATTTAATACCATAATTATTTAATATTTGTAATCAATTATCACGATGATGTCATGTTTATGAATCATCGCATCGATCAATCATGACATCATCGATTGTTGCTTCGGAATGACGTCACAGTCGCACTGATGAAACGTCATCCTGAATTTGGACATACTGAAGAATTTAAATGAAAGTATTTTCGTTCCCATTCCTACCCCAAAATGCCCCACACCCTTGGATGATCTCGATTTAGACTAGCCTATGTTATCCGCAGGATCGAAAAGTTTTCTTCGACTCTGCGAGAATATAGAAAGAAGAAGAATGCAAAATTCGGTCTCTAGGAGTCAAACTGTGCGAGAGCTTATGTTTATTATAAAACTGCATTATATATATATACAGACAATAGTACCCTTGTATCGTATGTAAAGGAATTATTCTTATTTGTTGAGTTGTTAATAGTTCAAATTTTAAGTTGAAAACGTTTATAACGTGATTACCAAAATCCAAAGCATCAAACTGCGATGTAAGTGGGATCCGCTTTAAGAAATTCTAGCATATTTTCAGTATTCAAATTTGTACATGAACTCAGTTCATCTAAGAATTATGAGCAGTAATTGACCGATTTCATGGGAAAGACCCACTCCCATGATGTCACAATATGGCGTCGGACTGACGGAAAACAAGTCATACGTGGTCGCGTGCATGAGTGCTCTATCATGACGTCTCTACAAACTCTAAATAAATTTACAATCAAAGTAGGCTTTGTCTACTTTCAGCCAAACTCTAAATAAATTTACAATCAAAGTAGGCTTTGCCTACTTTCAGCGCCATTCAAATAATACAAGAAGATCAAGAGAACGTGGTTTTTTCTATTTTTGTACAAGATATGTTCATGAACTCGAATTAAAAGGAAAAATATTATCGGCCAAATGCTGGCGTTCTCAAAGAAAAAAAGAGGAACCATATAATATAGAACTGTTGTTTGAAACTGATGTTGTTACTTTGAAACTAATGAATGAATTGTTCCTGTACTGCTGAGTAAGTTTTAAATTTACGATATTATTAGGGTGATTATATTTTCTTAGAAAAAATAAAGGACAAATTTGAAAATTTCAGTGTTTTTTCCTACATGTTTTCAAACAAGTTTGCAACTATCAAGAGTCCGCGTGTTACGAAATTTTCTTACTCTTTATAACAAAATAATAATAATAATAATAATAAAGTTTATTTAAACCATTAGGGGAAATCCCTGTGGAAGAGAGGGAGTACAATATTGCGAAAGAAAAATGAAAAATTACAAAAAAAAATGAGTTTACAAAAATCAGAGTGATTATAACATCTGTTTTAAGCTTCCTTCTGCTATCCATAAGGAAGCTTAAAACTTGATGAAATGTTAACAGTGAATTAAAACAGATTAAATATTGATTGAATAAAATTGGCGATGTTATAAATACTGGTTTTTGAAAGATCTTGTAATTGAACTTGGAAGTTTTCAACACAGAACTTGTTGGAAAAGTTAATATTAAACTTAGTTCGGATATTATGCAATTTTTGACACACAACAAAGAAATGGAAAAGGTTAGATTGTGCTTGATGACAAAAAGGCAGTTGTGATCTTCAAAAATATATAATATTTTGGAATGGAATCTGATGAAATATTTATTGAGGCGAAGTTGCATAATTAGGTGTTTTTGTAGATAACCAACATTACTTAGAAGATAGTATTGAATGGAGTCGGGAGTTAAAAGTTTAGAATACCAGGGGTGAAATTTTGAATTTTGTAGAGCAGTAATATCTTCCCATTTAGAGAATTCAATAGCCTTAGTTATGGTAGCGACAAAAACAGATTGCCAATCAGACTTAGAGGAAATTACATGTTCAAGTGAAAATCCAAAAGAATGGAGCATCTTGTTTGTTGAAACATATCAGTTAAATTTGGTTGATTTAGACTTAGTCGAGTAAGCTCTCAATTGAGAAAGTGATTTGTAGAGAATGGCAGTTAAATTTGGTTGATTTAGACTTAGTCGAGTAAGCTCTCAATTGAGAAAGTGATTTGCAGAGAATGGATTCTGGATTGCTGATAATTTTTTTTAATAAAATTGAAAAGTTGTTTCAATAAGAATGGGAAGAGGTTGGTTCTACCAGTTTCAAGTCTCATTGCGTAACCTGATACTGATCGATCCAATTTGAAGAGTTTTCTAATGAAGATGCACTAGAGTTTCTCAGAGGAAAAGAGATGATCTGGAATCCAAATAGGGGATGCATAAGAATAGGTAGAAAGAATACAAGAATTGAAAATTTTGAATACTGTTTTAAAGTTCGAGTTTTTCATGTTAGAGTCTGATGGCACTAGAGATCATAGCAGAGCACTGATTGATTTTATCTTGGAAGTGATGGTGGAATGTGGGAATAGATGAGAAGGTAACACCTAGATATTTTATTTGCGGAATAATTTCCAGTTTATTTTTGCCAAGGGAAAAAACATCTGTTTTTGGTAGCCTTTCACCGTTTCTAAATATCATAATTTTAGTTTTTTCAGGATTGATTGTGAGATTATTTTGGGAACAGTAGTTATCAAGAGCGTTGATTTTGCGTTGTAAAGAGATCTTGTTAGGTGACACGAGAACAATATCATCAGCGTAAATTAAAAGTTGAATAATTTGGTTGTCAATACAAACTCCATCATTAAAAGTTATTAAAAATTGAAAATAGGTCATTTATGAAAAAAATGAACAATAGAGGACTTAGTGGTTCACCCTGGGGGAGTCCGGAGGGTAATTCAAACGTGTCAGATAGTTAGTGATCTTGGAAAATTTCAATAGAAAATTAGGAGAACAATTTAATAATAATGTGGATAAATTTGGATCTATTAATATGGATAGAAAGTTTGTCAATTAGTTTGGAAAGTTTTATGGAGTCAAAAGCTGCTTTAAGATCAATAAAGCAGGCATAGAGTTTCTGATTTTTCAATAGTTGAATTTGGATAATTGCGTTCATTAAAAATAACCAGTCAGTAGAACCTTTACCAGCAGTAAAAGCGAATTGTAGTTCATTAATAAAGGAATTAGTTTGAAACCATTTATTAAGACGAGCGGCAAGAAGGGCAGTGAAAAGTTTTCTCTTAGTAGAGAGAAGAGCAATTGGACGGTAATTAGTTGGGATGTTAGTTTGGTGCTTTTTGTGGATCATAATATAAATAATTTTGTTCCATTCTGAAGGAGGATTTGAGGATTAGTATATGTGGTTGTAAGTTTTGATTATGAAATTAATCATGTCAGAAGAGGCGAATTTCAGAAAGGTAGGTGGGATCGAGTCAAAGCCCGGTGAAGTATTCAGTTTTATCTTATGGATCACTGAATTCATTTCCTCAAAAGAAAAGTCCTCATCAAAAATCGGGTTGGAGGAAGTGGGTGGGAGGATAATATTTGGAAAGTTTGAGAGTGTGTGTTTTTTAAAAAACTCGACCCACGTATCGAGGTCAATAGGGCAGGAGGAAATTTTATGCGTACTTCTAAAATTATTAATAATTTTCCAAAAGTTGGCAGGATTATTTAATATAGTGAGTTGATTATTGATAGATTTAAAGTATTGTTGTTTTTTTTATTTACATAGGTTAATATAAGTTTTTTGTAATTAATACAAAGTTCAAAGTCAGAAGTTGAATTGGAACGGCGAAATTTCTTTAGTTGTGCTCTAGCAGCAATTCTGCGCTTATTACAATCAAAAGAGTACCAAGGCTGGGATTGTATCCATGATACCCTGCACTTTTCTGAAAGTTTGAAACTGGTTGGATTATGTTAGAACAAACCTTTAGTGTAAATTTTAATTGGTTTTGAAATAATAAAAAATGAAAATAGATCTGAATAATTTTAATAAAAACATTACAAAATATAATTAACAAAAGACCAATCAAATTATATATTTGTTTAATAAAAATTAAAAAAGACATTTTTATGATATTTTTGTGATGAATATATTTTAATACATGATTACTTTCTAAAAAAGACATAAAATTTCAAACGCTTCATTTCATAATTGCAATTTGTGTAAATGCGAGCTTCGAGACTAAGTTGAACTTTTTCATTATTCCAAATATTATTTATAATTGAGAATATTCTCTCAGTAGGACTGTTTGATCCAGGAACTAAAACATAATTTTACAATTTTTGAAATATTTTTGAAAGGGATTTATCTGTCAACATTTAAATAATTCAACTCAGTTATGATAACAACTACCTTCTAATCTTCTGAAGTGCGGTAATCGGTCTTGAGAAAATATGCACTGCATATACGAGACGAACCCGTCGAGCTATATTTTATTCTCAATTTAAATTCCCATTCTTTTTTTAATTGTTTATTCTTTGAAAATAGGTGGAAAGACACGTCATCTCTATCTCGCAAGTTCGTGCATCCAAATACGAACAATAAAAGACCATTATATTTTTTTATAACACCACATATCGTTAGAGATTGATTGTTTTCCGTCACTTGGCAGCCATATTGGAAATAACATTGGAATGCTAAGAAAATAAAGGACGGAGCTGAAATCGGTCAATTGCACAACTGAGTTCTAAGCAAAATCATGTAAAAAAGTTATTAAAATTACAGTATATGCAATAGCAATCTTTAAAACATTGCATTGATTTGTTGTACTATAAAGGTTTTCTCAAAATAAAAAACACAACTATCTGCATAATTACAATAAATGTACTTTCACGCGCTTTCAACAATATAGATAAATTAACTGTTACAAATCGTGTTTTTAAATTAATTTTAATAAAAATGCAGCAAATTAATGCTTTCTACTCGCATTAAAACTTGAAGTACGCTCTACTAAATGTAACATAATAATTTTAGCTGTAATTGTTATTTTATTCTTCTTATAATGTTTTTTTAGTTGAAATTAATCTTTCGAAAGGCTTGATCCGTAAGAATACGACAATTATTTTTCTGATGCATAAAAACAGAAATTTAGATTAATGACAATAAAAAACCTAATTTCAATAAAGTGATGTAACTGCAATTAAAGGAATTTCTTCGTAAAATTGCTTCTCAAAGAAAACATTGAACTGAATGAGATTAATCTGGATGAGAAACGATTTTTAATTAGAATTAACAATAAAGAAGTTTACAAAAAGCTATTAAGATTAAACTGTGAATTTAGTTTTCTACATATTTAATTTGATGCTCTGGGCGTTGGTATTTCAGAATTAAACAAGGATTATTCAGTAAAGTCGACTGGAAGAATTCGAACTTTCTAATTAACATTTTTTTTATACAATAATGTATTAAGAAGATATAAATTTATTCTATTTATAATAAAGAAATAAATATACTGTGTATATATAAAAGAAATTAAGATTAAGAATTAAGAAATTATTAAGAAATTATGTATCAATTAAGATCCGAAGAATTCGAACTTTCTAATTAACATTTTTTTTATACAATAATGTATTAAGAAGATATTATAAATTTATTCTATTTATAATTAAGAAATAAATATACTGTGTAAATATAAAAGAAATTCGGATTCCAATTCTCTGACATGTATCAATTAAGATACCTGCACTAACAAGTAAATACTACTCCATAATTCATTGGCTGTTCATTAATTCATCAATCGTTAATTTTATTCATTAAATTACAGTAAGATATTAACATCTTAATCCTTTATTCTCGTTAGTTCAGATTGTAACCAATTACTGTATATTCATTCTTATAAATACATACTATAACAGTCTAAGAATAAGTAAAAGTGGATATAGTGGAAACAAAGATAACATCGATGACTACTTAAATTATTATGAAAACGTATCCACTAGTAGACAGATTCTATTAGTGGATATCTTTTAGAAGAAAGAATTTTTAAGTTAAAATATTTTGTATAGGTCTATAAAGATTTTCTATTTTTTATGTTCAAGCTTATTTATAAAAATAAACTGCGATCTTGAGTTATATACTGCATTCAATTCCAATTTAAAAAAGTAAGCTACTTATCAAATACAATATTCATAAATTAGGGTATTTGCTACAATTTAGAAGATTAATGTCTAAATTAAATAAGTGATACGATATGTGGAAGTACATACAGAAAAGAGAATCTCTCTCTTCTATCATCATCATTTTGATACGACTGAGCCAAAATATCCAAATTTTAAATGAGCGAAGGAATAATTACATTCTAAAGTTGATTCAAGATGATTTTAGCGATGTTGATGGAGAAAGAATTTCCATCTTCCTTTTTTTTTATCCGACTATGTTGAAATATTCAGATGACCTTAAATAATCAATATTATATGTTTTAAATTGTAAATTTCATCAAAACGAGCAGGATATAGAGGCTCTACGGAGGAGGAAAAGAAAAACGAAGAATGAAAATAAATAAGTTTTTTTTCCTCAAACTTCTCTACTTCACTTAGTAAATTGGATTTGAAAATTTTAATTTGACATTCTGTATTATGAAAACGTATCCACTAGTAGACAGATTCTATTAGTGGATATCTTTTAGAAGAATCTTAGAATTCTTTAAAGAGGGAAAGTCGTACGATACGGGAACGCACGAGCGGGGTTTCACTGTATTTTATCTTGTCTGTTTAAGTTCTCTTCAATGAAATTAATTTTCATTTGAAGAGAAATTATCCATTGCGTATATTTCTGGCTCAATAAATAGATTAAACTGATAGTAATATTCGTACTGATTTATGTTCTTTTAACTCGTACTTATAAGATTCGATACGTGTGAAAATTCATAATTTTACCTCTTTCCAAAGGAAAAGGAAGCTATAAGATAGGTATCGTGTTTGTTGTATGTTCCTCACTAATAACATTTGAAGTAATATACTGTATGTTCATGATAGTTAATATTGATATAGTGTATAAATGGCCACTTAGACGCCGCATAATTTAATCTTTCAGAATCATTTAATTCTATAGGATTGAATTTAATTTTTATTAAAATTTTATTTTATTTTTTGAAATTAGATGACGCAAGTGTTAGCAGAATAGGGATAGCATATGGCTCACTTGTATTTCGTAACGTTTTACGTCATCTGTCATCAATATCTATCACAGTGACGTCAAGCCACATTGAAGTGACATAATCGTGACGTAACAATGAGTGCATTAATCACATTTATGTTATACTCACTGAAGTGACATGATTGTCACGTCACGATTACGCACGGCAACATGATCGTGCGCGAGCATGCTGGTCACTTCGCCGCAATGCTGATGTCATTATGATATCTGAGCTAAAAATGGACACAAAAATGCAAATGGATTCCAAAATGAAAAATAAATGACACATTCAAAAAATTTGGCGATTTTAATTTTTTCTAGATCTGCTTGTTTGTAACTCGTTATACACTTCTGTTGAATCATGTTGTTGAAAAATTTGTTTGATAAAAATTTTCTGAGATTTTATAGATATGCCCGACTTCATCCAGTTAATTTTTAATTAAAGTTTACTCTGCAGTGAAATTTATCGTAGTCGACAATTTCCGGTTTAATGAAAACGGTAAAAGAGTGTTTTTATTGTTGAATGATAAACTTATTAAGTAAAGTTAGGAAATTTTCAGGAAATGCCTTCTGACATCTTTTAAATAGCTTTGAAACTAGATACTATAGTAATTTTCTAAAACATCAAAGATAACAAGAAAATTACTACCAAACTATTAGTAGGCGATAATTTGTTCGTTTATCAAATGTTTGCAAAAAAAAAAAAAAAAAAAAAAAAAAAAAAAAAAAAAAAAAAAAAAAAAAAAAAAAAAAAAAAAAAAAAAAAAAAAAAAACAACTGATGTTACTAAAAAGTGAAAATAATTTATTTTCAATAATGCAGTAAATGCTAATTCTGTATTTATATATGTATTGAGTGGTTAATTTTTATTACAAATATTATTCTGTTCAAGTGCAAATTATTATTTTATCAATAATTATAGAGAATTTAATTGTGACAATAATTATTAATAATAATTTTTTATTATTGTTTTTTAAACACATTATTGTTATATTAATTTAAACTAATAATCGAAGTAAATTTAAATATATTATAAAATATTAGTTTTTCTACATAACTTTATGTAGAAAAATGTTGATTTTTTTAGTATTGTTATGCTACATATTCAGATGATTATTTAATAATCTTTGAGTGAATAAGTATATTCATTAGTCGATCAAACAATCTAATAAAATTAATAAATTTGTGCATATTATAGAATAGAATATCGATGTTTAGACTCAGTTGTTTGAAATTCCATTTAGTTTGAAGCAATTCTCTACCGTCAATCATTTCTAGTGTTGTTTGCTCTAATTGAATTTAGTTGAAGTGTATGTCATTTGTGTAGACACGTGTCTTTCAGGAGTTTGTTTATTAAAACGTTTTCTATATGTAATATGTTAGAAGTAATTGAATGTTATATCTGTCACATTCTGCAATTTTTCTGTGATGTAACGACTATAGTTGTAACTGACTTCTGCATATTGACTGCTCTTAATTTAGAATTCTTTCTTAACATAGAAAGCACTAAATAATGTTCTTTTTCTGGAAAAATTGCATGATTTTGTAATAAAGATGTAATCGTAATTACAAAAACAAACAAGCAATTGTTTTTCTCTTCATTATAAATAGAAAGTAATATTTTTTATATTTTTCTAATATAAGAATAATAAATAAAATACTATAAGAACAATATTTTATTTATCATCACTAATAAAAGCAAGAAATTAATAAATTCATACATTTCAAATTTTGAGCAGTTAAATTATATATTATGTAGTCTATAGCTGGAAGTTTTCTATAATTAATGACCGATGACGTTAGTCTCTCTGTAAGAATCGCGCAACAGATATAGGTTGAAAACATTGTTTAATTATTTAATAACCGAGAATCTGAATAGGATACATGGATCAGTGGCCCAGAAATTCGGGAATGGAGGGCTGACTCGAAAACTTAGTTAAAAAGCAAAAACAATTTTATTTTACAATAAATTTATGTGTACAGACAGCTAATAAGAGCTAATATGATAAAAAAAATTTATACTGTAATAATCAATATCGTTTAAGATACAATAAATATAGTAGATCCTTGAAATTAGAATGATTAAAATGCCAAAAATGATTTAAATTAAACCTATTCTGAAAGATGAAAGAAACTAACCTTTCAGATTTATCTGCATGAAGAAGTAGAATGAAAGTATATGATGATGATGAGTATTCCAAAGTTGAATCTTCTCAATGATAATTTCTTGTAGCCTATATACAGGGGTGAAGAAAAACTTCGTCGTAAAATTTTGTGTACTGATAGGGGGCCTCAAAATAAATCGAAAATATCTAATGACCATATGGTCTAAATGGCACCGTTTTCGAGTTATAACCCTTTGAAGGTAGCCAATCACTATCGAGTACACAGAGCGTCACGATGCGTCGCGTTGCCAAGACGCGTCGCATTGCGTCGCTTTCCTATTTACTACTACTAGTAATGCGAGCGACGCATTTTGGCCACGCTGCGCCTCGTGACGCCTTGTGTATTCGATGGTGATTGGCTAGCTTTAAAGGGTTATTATAACTCGGAAACAGTGCCATTTAGATATATGTTCTTGTTTCGAGGCCCCCTATCAGTACACAAAATTTTACAACGAAGTTTTTCTTCACCCTGTATATTTTTTCTATATCATCTTCGGAAGAAATTCGGAATTTATCTACAGGATGTACATTTCTGTCGTTGGCAGACGTTTGGGGATGCGATTGGAAGAAATCCTGTCCCCATCTTCGTGGTGAACGAACTTCTTTCTGTATCTTCATTTTACATAATTTTAATACATTTTTCCTTCTATATTTCTCTTCCAAGTCCTTCTTTTAGTTATAAGGTATGTATTCCCCGGACATTGGCGAAAGCGCCGACAGGAAACAGCGACAACTAGGAGCGCCGGATTTCAATCGGGAATTTCTTCAATTAGGAACTTAAGACTTTTATATGCCGGATAGTTTGTGGGACGCGAATCCTCTTTTCCAAAATATGTGTTTCGTCTGTGAGTGTTCTTCCGTCTTTAGTTGTTTTCGCTGACTCTACTTCCTTTTCTTTTTAATAATGCTAAATGTGGCGAAATGGAAAACTATCCTTTTTTGAGGAAATGAATTTTAAAGCTAGATAAAATCGTTCAAATTTCTAATAGAGCTCAAAAACTATAGTAAGTTTAAATTGAGGGAGTGCTTGTTTAGAGGTCTCTTGGATCTCACATCTTTATATGAAATTATCAAGATTATAATAAACTCTATATTGTATTATTATTATTTATACATACAGTATATATTTATTTTTAAAGACATATATTGATCGTTATATTAATCCAGTACTATATTGCTGTAAATGATTAATGATATCAACTACAGTTATTGAATATTGTACTGCTTTTATAACAAAATATCCTGTAGTGAAAGAAGGAATATCAATTTCAAAAAAAATATTTTTATTGCATTATTTAAATGATATGTAGAAAACTTAAAATATTATATATTTATATATAATTTTAAGTTATATTATTTGATATATAAGATACAATATATAATATTTATTATCTATAATAATAAAAGACAGTATGTTTTCTGTCTGTGACGGATATAAGTCCGCCACAGAAAGAAAAGATAAGTCCGTACCAAATAGGACTGAGATCTCGAGAATTTTGCAGAATATCCATGATGATCGTCAAACGATTTCAAAAATTTCCCCTGAGGTTGAAACATTTTTGGATCGCATATTTTTATTTAGAATTTGAATATTGCTGTCTTTCCATTATTTACGGAGATTTAAGATTGGAATATTATTAAAGTTTGGAGTAATAATTCTGGCATCAATCAAGAAATACCAAACACGACATCATCGGACATGCGAGATCTTTGTTAGGATAATAATTCTGAGAATAGTAGATCTCAAAGATGATGCCAGCGTTGTGGCGACATGATTGCATCATTACATCATGGAGAAGCATCAATTGACGCTTTCAAAAATTCGATGTATTCTATCACTATGAAGTGACAATGTTGGCTTCATATTGATATATATTAATATATGTTGTCAAGACCAAGCAATAGGATTGTCCAAATATAAATCGAAGAAAATTACATTACAAAAATGCACAGACAGTGCTGATCACTGATGGTACAATATATATTTAATATAAATGAAATACGATATAGATTATATTTTATGTTTATAAAACATTCATTTATAACCTAAATCAGTTTTATTGTTTAAATAATGTCATGAGAAAGTTAAATAAAAATTATCCAATCATTGATTTATTAGTTTTGAAAAATTAAACATCCATTATCTCTGAAACTGATTTTCCTTATGACATTTTGAACATTCTTAAGAAAAATTAGTAAAATAGATCTTAAAGGATAATAGATATATTTTATAGCAATGATTTTATATAATATGATTATTTTTTCTTTTTCTATATCTGTCTAGTGTCCGCAAAATATCCCAAGAATTTTAATATATCTTCTACTTTTTTTATTGCAAAAAATTCAAATTAATTTTAGATAATCATTCCATTTAATTAAAAATATTTCAGGCTTCACGGATCCTATTAGAAAATGGCGGAATTCGAAAGTTTAAATATTCTATATTTAAAAATATTTTTTATTTATTTCTCACGTATGAAACATATATTCCTTTGAATTATTGTTTTAATTACTATAAAACTAATTATAATTAATAAAATATTTACTTAAATTTTTAATTCAGTTTCAATTTATAAATTACTTTGTTATTTCTTTATTTTAAATTTCTTTGCAGAGAAATGATAATTCAGTTGTTTCATGGTTCCTCCAAATTAGGATTTTAAAATCAAACTCTTCTATGTAGTCTTTACTTTCAGGAGATGACTAACAGAATAAACAATGTCCTAAGTTTGAAAAATGTACTCAGATCGCGATACTGATTTGTTATCTCCCTGTCAATTCAAACAAATGAAAGGAACTTTAATTTTTGTTGAAAAGAATCTAGCGGACATCCAAATCTTCAGTTAATCACCAGTTTATCCCAAAATAATTTATGAGTAATGCAAATTTCAAGTCATTATTGGAACAGAATTCAATTTTGAATTGAAAATTAACCATATTTCAATTATCTACCATAATTGTATACTTTATTTGAAGAATATAATTTACTTCAGGTTAATGAGTGCTTTGAATTAATTGATATCGAATTAAGAGGTTTTATTATAATAAAGTTTTAAAGTATTATAATAAAACCTCTTAATTCGATAACAGTTCAGTATTATCAGCTCAATAAGAAAGATAATCACCTACTGTATTTCAGACAATATCTCGGATAAATATTATCCAATCTGAATGAAATATATACGTTCCAAGGAAACAAAGCGCTAAATGAAACAGCGTTGTACGAGGTCATTTTAACACGTAAATAATGAAAATAGGTGAAACCAGGACAATGAATAAAAAATATATAATTACATGACATTTTTTAAATTTTATTTTGTAACATGTATTATTACTATGCAATACATTAATTATAGATAAATTGTAACATGTATTATTACTATTGTATTACATTAATTATAGACATTACCTTTTTTTATTTTGTAACATGTATTATTACTATTGCATTACATTAATTATAGGCATTTTATTGCTAATATCGATTTGTATTCATAAATCATTCATGAAAAAATTCTTAATATTAGAAAATAAAAAGTTTTAAGAAAAAAAGCAGAGATCAGATTGCAGTAAGCTACAAACAACGCAAAAATATTGATGAAAAAATAACGTTCTAACTTTAGGGAATTATACATTAAATTGGCAGCATTTAGGTTAAAACTAAAATGGTATAATTATTATTTTTATTACTGTAAGATAATATTGATGATTAATCATAAAAATATGAACTCTGACCGCAGCAGTCTTTCGTATGTACTGTACTGCATTGATATCAAACGCACTGTGAGACGGCATAGGAGTATCAGTGCAACAAATTCCTGCGATTTCGGATTTATATAAGAATAACGGTTTGAAAAACCACATCAAAGTGAATCAATAAAATATAGAATTCGAAAAAACCGCGTTATATCGAATCAGCGTTATACGGAGCAGCGTTAAGCGGAGTCTTACTGTAGAACAGTACTACTGTTCCAAGAGATAAAATAAAATCAATTCATTTACATTCAATTTTTCCAAAAATGTTTTTCTTTTTGTAGATCTTTTAAAAATTAGATGTACGAAGGCTGGGGTGTAAATACTCATCTATAATGAGTCTTTCGTATGTACTGTACTGCATTGATATCAAACGCACTGTGAGACGGCATAGGAGTATCAGTGCAACAAATTCCTGCGATTTCGGATTTATATAAGAATAACGGTTTGAAAAACCACATCAAAGTGAATCAATAAAATATAGAATTCGAAAAAACCGCGTTATATCGAATCAGCGTTATACGGAGCAGCGTTAAGCGGAGTCTTACTGTAGAACAGTACTACTGTTCCAAGAGATAAAATAAAATCAATTCATTTACATTCAATTTTTCCAAAAATGTTTTTCTTTTTGTAGATCTTTTAAAAATTAGATGTACGAAGGCTGGGGTGTAAATACTCATCTATAATGATAAATCTAAACGATTATTCTTCGTTTATTAGTCTTTTCATAATTTCATTTTTCCTCAACGCGAGGCCAGATTGGTGCAATCAATCCAAACCGCTTAGATCCGGCACTGAGCGGAAGTATTTTATACTTTGTCTAAATAGCATCACTCATTCTATATTATACCTAGGTATTATATACAATGCCTAGGCAAAGTATATATAATATTAATTGTTTCATACTTTGCCTCCTAAGCAAAGTATACATAATATTAATCGTTTCATACTTTGCCTAAAAACGCCAGGCATTCTATATATTGCCTAAGCATTCTATACAATGCCTGCATTTCATACTTTTCCGGTATCATATATAATAAGGTTTCTTCTGCTTAATCAAAATTCATAAACCCAAAACAATTCTTACAGCATTCAGTTCTTTACCTGTATTTATTAAAACAAATAGGAAATAGTTGTCGTAGGTTAGCACAATTTTACACCCTCTTCAGCAAATCAGTTCCAAAATAAATTGCTTTGAAACCGGATCCTCCAGGGTGGTAAGCCAAAGCTTTACCACGCGGCCATCCGGCCGACACAACCATTCGGATGATTCCATCATGGGTGTTGGTCAGCCTGTGATGGGCTCTATAAAGTGGCCACCTCCAGATACAGTATATCCCTCGTGTGATATGGCGGGTTAACCTACCTAACCTAACCTAACCTAAATTAAGTTTAACGCGATGTCTGAGCTAATTGTCTTTTGTAGATTTGAGCAGTCAGGTCTAATATGTGATAAAACTACCTTCATTTCTTCATCAATATCCCTAAGTCTTTTTCGTTTTTTAGTTTTTCATTAATGTCAAAAAGCCTAGCTCGCACATATATGATGTCGAAAACTGTAGCAAACTCTTAATAGAAGCTTCTTAATGTCAGGTCTAATATGTGATAAAACTACCTTCATTTCTTCATCAATATTCCTAAGTCTTTTTCGTTTTTTAGTTTTTAATTAATGTCAAAAAGCCTAGCTCGCACATATATGATGTCGAAAACTGTAACAAACTCTTAAGTGCTTCTGTGGGTAAGCCTGCTTAATAGTTTATTCGAAAATGCAAATCGAATCTCGTCTACATTATAAAATGCGTACTGCGTAGTATGCTAAGATCATTCAAGTAGGCCTCGCTTTCATAATTTTGCGGAACATCCGTGTTTCGGGGAACACCCGTTTTTAGAACCACTGCATTAGAGGAATAATAGATGATTCTGCAAAAGTTTAATAATGGGTGACGTCATAAAGGCATATATACACAATCCAACTCGATCGTTCATCAGAAAATTTGCATTACAGATTATGCGATATTTTTATTGCTGCTCCTTTTAATTTATGCATTATCTTACTGTTTGATATCATCGTAGGAAAAAACCGAGAATAATTTAATACACAAAGATAACTATAAAAGTTTGTCAACAATCTTAAAAATATTACAAATCTAAACTGATACAACTATAAAACAAAACTTACTGTTTGATATCATCGTAGGAAAAAACCGAGAATAATTTAATACACAAAGATAACTATTAAAGTTTGTCAACAATCTTAAAAATATTACAAATCTAAACTGATAGAAATAAAACAAAATCTAAACTATATACATCTCTAATGGATTTATATATTATATAGAATTTCCTAAATTTCATTTTTAAAATTTAGTAATGCATTTAAATATGTTAAGAAAGATATGATTTTTTGATAGTGCAAAATTAAAACAACAAGTTACAGACCACAATAAAAAGATTTTATTTAGGTACATCTCTAATGGATTTATATATTATATAGAATTTCCTAAATTTCATTTTTAAAATTTAATAATGCATTTAAATATGTTAAGAAAGATATGATTTTTTGATAGTGTAAAATTAAAACAACAAGTTACAGACCACAATAAAAAGATTTTATTTAGAAAATTACTTTTCCGAATCATTTCTTTTGTGGCATTACGCCATTTTCCAACTGGCGATTACTATGTTGCGAGGAATCTAATGTCCACTAACAGGTAGGATAAAGTCGGGAGAGATGCTGCGGCAAGAAAGACGGCGCAGCTAAGTATATTCACATTCTGGAGCTTAGATGGCGTTGCGGTAATGATTACGACCAAGGATGTTTTATACATGGATAGACTTCTTAATACTAGCGGTGGGCGAAGCTACTGAAGTGATTGGGTAATGTGGTATAATAGTCATGTTGGGGTACCTACACCCTTTTTATTAATTATTTGAATCTGATCATCATATTTACTAACATATATGGAATACGTATGGCCTCCAAAACAAAGTCAATTTGCTATATTATCGATTTTACGACGTTGCTACATTGGTTCACTCCACTAGCCGGACGGCTGCTTAGATGGCGTTGCGGTAATGATTACGACCAAGGATGTTTTATACATGGATAGACTTCAGTAGCTTCGCCCACCGCTAGTATTAAGAAGTGATTGGGTAATGTGGTATAATAGTCATGTTGGGGTACCTACACCCTTTTTATTAATTATTTGGATTTGATCATCATATTTAGGTTACTAACATATATGGAATACGTATGGCCACCAAAACAAAGTCAATTTGCTATATTATCGATTTTACGACGTTGCTACATTGGTTCACCCCACTAGCCGGACGGCTTCACTCGTTGCTAGTATTGAGCAGGCTGTCCATGTATAAAACATCCTTGATTACGACAAACAGTAATTGCCATTCATGTGTGTGAACAGCGTGAACGCTGATGTGGTTTATCTAAGGTAATTATATAATCCACATCATATTTCAGCAGGCTTACAAAATTTACAACTGTTTTTCAATAATAAAAATATAAGATCAGAACGAGGGATTCTTTTAAATTAGTTATTACGTCTGTAGCAATATTCTAAACCTATATTTAGACCATATATTCAAATAGTAAGGAACACATGACTGCCCATCTATCCCGACATGTAAATAAGTTTCTTTATAGATGCTCACCGAATATAAACGCAAAGGAAGCTGCTCCAAAGCCACATGACTGAGGAGCAGCTGATCTCAGCTATGCAGTCAATAAGAAATGGCAATATAAGCTTAAATGAAGAGGTCAAGCAGTTTGGGATATCTTGTATCACACTAAGAAGGAAGCATAAAACTAGTCATTTGAGATGGATGATGGTCCTAAACTTTTCTCATTAGGCTATGAAAATGAAAGAAAAATAGTTATTCGCATAAAAAAAATTGCAAAAGTCAGGCTACGCTTCTACACGAGCTAATGTACATCATATTGCTTACCAACTAGCTGAGCTGGTACCTAAACTTTTCTCATTAGGCTATGAAAATGAAAGAAAAATAGTTATTCGCATAAAAAAATTGCAAAAGTCAGACTTCGCTTCTACACGAGCTAATGTACGTCATATTGCTTACCAACTAGCTGAGCAATTGGTTTTTCAACACATGCTTAATAGAATATCAGAAAAAGCTGGTTATGATTGGCTGAGATCATTTCAAAAATGCAACCCTGATTAGAAATTAGAAAATTGGAGGATGTGTCACTTGCCAAAGAATGTGGAATGAACAAAAAAATGTTGCTAAGTATTTTAAGTTACCGGTACTGGAAGAACTTTTGGAACAATATGACTTCTTCGATAAGACCGAAAGCTCTTCAACATAAACGAGGCAGGCTTACAGCTGAATAACAAACTTGTGCACGTTATTGCCGAAAAAGGCTCGAAAAATGTAGCCGCAATGACCTCAGATGAAAAAGGAGACTATTACCGTCATATCTTGTAGTATTGCAGGAGGTACTTTTATCCTATCCGCTTGCATAGTCAAAAAAAATAATAATAAGAAGCAAGAATGTGAAGACTGCATGCCTCCTGGATCGTCACAAGGCTAGCTCTCTTAAGACGCACGTTATTGCCGAAAAAGGCTCGAAAAATGTAGCCGCAATGACCTCAGATGAAAAAGAAGAGACTATTACCGTCATATCTTGTAGTATTGTAGAAGGTACTTTTATCCTATCCGCTTGCATAGTCAAAAAAAAAAAATAATAAGAAGCAAGAATGTGAAGATTGCATGCCTCCTGGATCGTCACAAGGCTAGCTCTCTTAAGGCTGGGTCTCATAGGCGTAAAATGCGACGTAAATACATCGGCGTATCGACGCTGAGGATGTCACTTCCTGTATATTGCTAGACGCTGCGTCATTACGCAGAAGATGACTTTTCTTCAACTTTATGCGTTGAGCCAAGAGTGATGATGTCACTTCCTGTATATTGCTAGACGCTGCGTCATTACGCCGAAGATGACTTTTCTTCAACTTTATGCGTTGAGCCAAGAGTACATTGGCCATTCGTCCAATCAGAAGAGAGATTGTTTTATTTCGTAATTCAATATGGCGAGTAAAGAAGCTACATGTGCGTGTTCAATAATGAAGCATTTCTGGAAGAAATGAGAAAATATTGATTCCTTTACGATAAAAAATGTCCGATCAAGATGAGCTATCCATGTTGAATCAACTAACTTCAAATGATATCACAGTAATTAGCCAATAGGTAAACGATGTCGTTTATTTACGTGCGTCGTACGCTTTCGGTCTGAACATCGTTACGCTCGACGTTTCGTGCGCGACGCATTTACGTCAGCGTACTGACGCCGTGTTTTACTCCTGTGAGACCCAGCTTTCGCTCGACGTTTCGTGCGCGACGCATTTACGTCAGCGTACTGACGTCGTGTTTTACGCCCGTGAGACCCAGCCTTTAGGCATAAAACACGGCGTCAATACACTAACGTAAATGCGTCGCGCACAAAATGTCGGGTTTACCGATGCTCAAACCGAAAGCATACGACGCGACGTAAATAAAGAACATCATCTAGCTATTGGCTAATTACTTGACGTCATTAGAGTTAGCTGATTCCACATGGATACCGAAACTCAAGAATTGTTTATTATCGATGCATCATTCGATAAATTTATTGAATTGTCATTCAATAACAAAAACAGTCGCAAATCTCTTAAAGAACTGTATGAATGCGTAACATATATCGTTTTATCTCTCTTCTGATTGGACGAATGGTTAACGTACTCTTGTATGCGGGGTAGAAAAGTCAACTTCGGCGTAAAGATGCAGCGTCTAAAGGCTGGTTTATAGTCCGACTCCAACGTGAAGTTACAAGATCGCTAGCCGGCGCGGCGTTAGAGTTTCAAGCTAGCGTCATGGTTTATAGTCAAACTTCAGTAGGCGCCAAACGCCAGCGCTAGCGTCAACGCTGGCCTCCGTCGAGAGTTGAAAGTTTTTCTGCTTTGGAGTTGGGAGTTGAGTGGCGCTATACTATAATCCTTTGCGAAGAACAAACATGGAGGGAATTTAATTGTTTGATTGCGACGTAGAGAAATTTATCGAGGCCGATAAAGCCCATCCAAACATTTTTGATTTTAAATTTGAATTTATAGAATTTAAATTAACAGATTTATATTGTTCCTTTTTGATTTATAGCCATTGAAAATAGGGATTAAGCCATAGTGTTTTTGGATTCTTTAATAAAAGTTTTTATTCACGCTTTACAAAAACTTGTGTAAATGATTTTATAAGTTATTAATAAAATTTATTTATTTATAAAATAATTTTTTAATGGCTGAAAATTAATTTAATACAAAGTAACAAAAACACTTGATTTTAAAACTTTAAAAAAGTTTTTTAAATTTCATACATTTTAAAACATTTACATATACAAGGAATCAATTTCTATTAATATTATTTGCAATTCAGGGGCATTGCTAGCAAAATGTTCGGTAAATTTTTTATTGGCATCAAAGGCGACCTTGTTTTTTTTCTTTAATTTTCGAAGAAGTATAACTTTTCGTTATGGGATTTTATAAACGAAAAAACACTACGCAATCTCGGTACTTTGAATGATGGGAATTCAGCATCGAAAGTCAGCTAAAGACGCTGGCAGTTCATAGTCTAGCGCTTACGCCAACCAAACGTGGCGAACCGAATGGAATTCCGCGAACTCTACGCTGGAGTGGCTATAAACCAGCCTTAAGTTATATACCGGAAGTCAAATCATCGCAGTGAGAATCAGCCTACAAACATTATCATAAAGCATCACGAAGACATCATCTTCGCTTCGAAAATTTCTCGGACAATGTTGGGCATCCCGATTTAGCAATAAATTCCGTGAAAGCATAGTTTTTTTCGATGAAAAAAGATCTATTTAATTTTTCAAACAAATTAAGCCTTAAACAGGTACTTTTTACTCTCTTAACGCTATATTTCATGGAATTAATTTCTATCATTATGGGAATTTCAAAACTAAAACGAACGAATGAATAATGAACAAACATTTGACCAAAAGCATACATTAGTAGCAATAAATTCCGTGAAAGCATAGTTTTTTTCGATGAAAAAAGATCTATTTAATTTTACAAACAAATTAAGCCTTTAACAGGTACTTTTTACTCTCTTAACGCTGTATTTCATGGAATTAATTTCTATCATTATGGGGATTTCAAAACTAAAACAAACGAATGAATAATGAACAAACATTTGACCAAAAGCATACATTCGCATAAAAGTAATGTAATATCACAATTTTTGGGAAAGTTTTAAAAAATGATTTTTTATATGCATAGTAGCTAGGGTATCGGCATTGCTCACGAATTTCAAGTGCATTATGTATGACAACTCTTACGCTATTGTGATGTCGGAATCCTGGATAATAACAAAATTTTTAATTAAATGAATTTATAGATTTGATTAGTATAAAGTAAATAAAGCCAACTAATAACACAGGGTTTTTGAAATAAAGTCATTGAATAACAGAGCGTATTTTGGCGGCGTCGACTTTTAGAGCCTACTAATTTCTAGACTGGCCAATTTCTATAGTGAATCGGTTCAACCGACCAGGCCTAGACTTCGTGAATTTATAGATTGTGCAAAATTTCAAAAAAATCGGTGACCCGAATGTCTGAACCTCCCCTTGTTAGATGCATTCTTCCAATTAAGTATGTTTAAATAGAATATTTTAAATAATCGTTATTATTTTGATTTATAATCGCTTATTAACTTTCTATAAAAATATAGGAGAAAATAATTTTCAATTTATTTTGGTATAATTACAGTAAGACCTCGCTTAACGCTGTTCCATTTAACACTATTTCAATATTACGCGGTTTTTTGAATTCTATATTTTTTATTGGTTCACTTTGGCGGAGCGGATTTTCAAACCGTTATACTCATATAAATCGGAAATCTCACGAATTTGTTGCTTTTTTTTGTTAACAGATGATGCCACTTTCCATTCAGGGCGAATACTAAGTGATGGGGCGAAACAAGTCCTTCCATAGGCTGCCCACCCCTGTGGAGAGGTCAGCCGGATTATGGCGGAGCGGATTTTCAAACCGTTATACTCATATAAATCGGAAATCTCACGAATTTGTTGTTTTTTTTTTGTTAATCAGATGACGCCACTTTCCATTCAGGGCGAATACTAAGTGACGGGGCGAAACAAGTCCTTCCATAGGCTACCCACCCCTGTGGAGAGGTCAGTCGGATTATGGAGGACGGGGATCGACGGGTCGACGCGCATGCGCCTTCCCGCGAAATTGAACTGTCGAATTGCGAGATACAAATAATAAAGGACACTATCTATCTTTATCAGGGAAATTCCTAAAGGGACGGGGCCAGTTCCAACCACGGGCTGCACCCACACCCGTAGAGGAAGGCCGGATAGTGAAGGACGAGGATCACCAGGCCGGGCCCAGTATCCTGAAAAACAAACCGGGACCAGACCCGCGACGCGAACCCAGGTCCTCCTGTGTAGCACACCGACAGCGTTACCAATCAAGTGTTCTTTTTTCCTGAATTATCCTCTGTTCACTTGGCTTTGAACCCATTTCTAAATTTCACTCAAAAAAATAATAACTATGGTTGCGCCAATTTTTTAATTTCTGAAAAATGCAGAATTGAAAATTAAAACAAATAATACCAGCAAAGAACCAAACCAGCCCAACAAGAATTGACAAATAACCATGCAAATAATAAATGACATCACAGAATTCCATGTACGCGCATGCGCGAATTTGTTGCTTTGATACTCCTATGGCCTCTCGCAGAGCGTTTGATTTCGGTGTATTGCAGTACATACGAAAGTTTGCTGCGGTCACAATTCATATTTATTATCGGTCATCAACTTTATTTTACAGTAATAAAAATAACAATTATTCTATTTTAGTTTTAATCTGTATGATGCCACTTTGAATTATAGTTCGATACGGTCAAGGTGACATTTGATCACCTTGGAAAGAAATCTCACTCTGCCACTTCGAATTAAATTTCCTTCAAGTTAGAACGTTTTTCTTTCATCGATATTTTTGTTAAAACAAGTTTATCCACTATTACGGAAATTATGGATTAGTTTATACAAAATGATGAAAATGTTGATAAAAAATTCAATGGCAAGACGAAGTGTCATGGATGCGATGTCTCGCTATCGACAATTGCTTGCCAAAGGAAAGAGGAAAAGGCACACGAGGTTAAATGACTTCTTAGCAGAAAACAAAAAGTATAAAATGTGAAGAACCTTCTCTTCTTTTGTTAGATGATTCTTAACAAAAAAACAAAAAGTATCAAATGAGAAGAACCTTCTTCATCATGCTTAATGAAAAAACAAAAGTATCAAATGAGAAAGAACCTTCCTCATCTTAGATGAGTTCTTAACGATAAAGCAAAAAATGTCAAATGAGGAAGAATCCTTCCTCATCACAAACATAAATTATTTACTCGAATATTTTTGATTTTCATGAATGATTTATGAATACAAATAGATATTAGCAATAAAAGATTTACTTGAATATTTTTGATTTTCATGAATGATCTATGAATACAAATCGATATTAGCAATAAAAAATGTCTATAATTAATGTAATACAATAGTAATAATACATGTTACAAAATAAAATATTTTTTATTCACTGTCCTCTTTCACATATTCCATTATTTATGTGTTAAGATGATCTCATTTCATTTAGCGCTTTGTTTCTTTGGAACGTATCCCCCGCGTTTAACGGGTATACGATAAACTGTAATTGGAAGTTTCCTTATCGAAGATTATACAGATAGGAAAATTATAGTTTAGTGTGAACTGTATAGAAATGTTGTGAAAGTAAAATATTAGGGACAATTCGTTTGGAACATAAATTTTAAGACATTTTGTTTATCCATTATATGAACTTTTGAAAAGATGAAAAAAATATAAATTTAAACATGCCTACTTTGTTCACTGCATTTAAGAAATTATTAATAAAGTGTATATCTATTCAAGTATTTATTCGTGAAAGACTGTCTTAGAGATAACTGAATGAGCAAGATATACAAGATACTTGAATTTGATGAAAATAATTTATTTTATTCACTTTCATATAACAACCAATTCGAATGAGTGCCCAATATAGTGCTGTAGATGAAGTTCTAATAGTGATCTCATATTTTATATAAAAGTCATAAAAAATGATATAATGATTATTTTTGTTTCATTCACTACCACATATTGCCGATACTGTAACAATGTAAAAAGATTAAAATCCTTTTAGCATAGTGTACTTTAATTGCTAATATATCTTGAATGTCGGCTGGATTATCAGTTTGGAAATGCTTCGGCTTTCACCGCGTTAAACGGGTTTTTACTAACCCAAAAGAGGGATCGGCCGGATTGGCCGCATGGAAACCATATCCCAAGGTTGAGTCGGCCGGATTGGCCGCGTGGAAACGCTTCGGCTTTCCACTCTGAGGACCCGGGTTCGAGTCTCGGGTCCCACCCCTTGAAAATATTTATCGTGGGTCGTCGGCCGGATTGGCCGCGTGGAAACGCTTCGGCTTTCCACTCTGGAGTGGTCGGCCGGATTCCGCGTGGAAACGCTTCGGCTTTCCACTTTGGAGGATCCGGGTTCGAATCTATAAACATTAGTTAACCATCTCTGGGAGTCGGCCGGATTCGTCGCATGACCGCGTTAAACGGGTTTTTACTAACCCAAAAGAGGGATCGGCCGGATTGGCCGCATGGAAACTTCGGCTTTACACTCTGGAGGACCCAGCGAGTCTCGGGTCCCACCCCTTGAAAATATTTATCATGGGATCCGGGCTCGGCCCATCGATCCCCGTCCTCCATAATCCGGCTGACTCCTCCGCATGGTGGGTAGCCTGTGGAAGGGCTTGTTTCGCCCCGTCACATAATATTCTACCTGAATGGTGTGTGGCCGTGGTGGGTAGCCTGTGGAAGGGCTTGTTTCGCCCCGCCACATAATATTCTACCTGAATGGTGTGTGGCGTCATCAGTTGACAAAAAAATCGTTGGCCGGATTGGCCGCATGGAAACTTCGGCTTTCCACTCTGGAGGACCCGGGTTCGAGTCGCGGACCCCACCCTTTGAAATTATTTTTCATGGGGTCCGGGCCCGGCCCACCGATCCCCATCCTCCACAATCCGGCTGACCCCTCCGCAGGGGTGGGCAGCCTGTGGAAGGGCTTGTTTTGTCCCGACACAGTATTCTACCAGAATGGAGTGTGGCGTCATCTGTTGACAAAAAAAAACAAATTAAATCGAAGATTGGAAAAACATAGAGACTCATAAGTTCATAAACCTTCTGGAAATTTTAAGGGTGTATTAAACAATAACTGAACGACTGAAACTCTAGAAAGTATCATTTTGGAAATAATCAAAACCAAGTATTTCAAATAATATTTTTGAAACTATGCTCGGGCAACATCGAGCTCTTTGCTTGTAAATTATATTTGATAGAACTCAAAGTTTACAATGGATGTGATTGAATAGGGGATAAATTAAATATTAGTTTCTTTAGTTTATGATTTTAGCGCTCAAATAAGACAAATCAAACAAAGAAAAAAATCAATTTATTTATCAAAGTTTATTTCTAGGGAAATTTAGAATTTTAGGTTATCATCAGCGGTTTTCTCTATTAGTAATATGGAATATAATATAGATTAATGTCATTAAAGAAGATTTATATTCTTTAGCAACAATCCTCAACAAGAATTTTCCTAATCTCTAATAATAAAATTTTAAATAAAATTGAAATTTCCAATTAAAAATTTATTCTGTAAATGGCTTATAAATATTTTAAAAATTAAAAAAGATGAAGAGAATATTTGCTTTTTTTTTCAAAACATAATTGTATTTTCAATAATGCCGAACAAATTTAATCATTTTATCGATCGAAATGGTGTGAAGAAACCTATTTATTCCTTATATTTAACAATTTAGTTTTTTTGGTAAATAATTTGATTTTGAGAACTCATTATATTTTACGTATGAAACAATTTATGTAGCAATTGCCATAGAAAACGAAGCCATTGGCAACCACATTTCCGGACAATACATGTGAGTTAAATTGTTTCCGGAATACAACGTTTCTTATTATCTGTAATGTGTTATATCTTACGTATGAAACAATTTATGAATATTTAAATGCTAGATATTTAGAAGAATCGTGTTTATAAAAAGATATCCGTTAATAAGAAAATAGAAATTGCGGATGAGTTCATATATACAGTATATACAATTCAATTGATTGTTATAATTAATTCATAAAATATAAAACGGAGAGTTCTCATAATCCCGTAAATTTCATGAAAGTTTTTATGTGAACGTATTGTGCTGAATAAATTGATTTGATTTTCCCAAATTCAGAAAAAGGAGAGGCAAGCATTTCTCTATTCCTTATTTTAAGTTTTGAATTTCTGGAAAAATTTAACAGCAAAAAGTTTCAATAGTTTATTTTCCACAAATCCATTTGTGGGAGGCTGGTGTTTCTCCAGCTCTCATATTAAAATGCAAATTTTTCATAAAAATTTCACAATGCAAATCAATTTATTCAGCACAATACGTTCACATAAAAACTTTCATGAAATTTACGGGATTATGAGAACTCTCCGTTTTATATTTTATGAATTAATTATAACAATCAATTGAATTGTATATACTGTATATATGAACTCATCCGCAATTTCTATTTTCTTATTAACGGATATCTTTTTATAAACACGATTCTTCTAAATATCTAGCATTTAAATATACATAAATTGTTTCATACGTAAGATATAACACATTACAGATAATAAGAAACGTTGTATTCCGGAAACAATTTAACTCACATGTATTGTCCGGAAATGTGGTTGCCAATGGCTTCGTTTTCTATGGCAATTGCCATTAGCGCAATCTATCCAGTATATTTTATAGACATCGATGAACATGATTCAAGATACTGCATGAGAAAGAGAGCACTTCTTCAGTTCCTATTTTTAAACTAACATTTCTCGAAAATTCATGGTGCAGAACAAAATGTTTACAAGAGAAAATGAACAAAATACAGAATAATGATTTTCTTTGGACACAATTCAAAATATTCGAAAGCTGATATTAATTTAGCTGTGAAATTTAAACCTAAATATCTCCGAGAATTTCATACTAAAAACGAAACTTTTTCGTCATAATTCAACGCTAAATGGCAAAAATAATACTCCAATAATTGGAGTAATTGGAGTATTATTTTTGCCATTTAGCGTTGAATTATGACGAAAAAGTTTCGTTTTTAGTATGAAATTCTCGGAGATATTTAGGTTTAAATTTCACAGCTAAATTAATATCAGCTTTCGAATATTTTGAATTGTGTCCAAAGAAAATCATTATTCTGTATTTTGTTCATTTTCTCTTGTAAACATTTTGTTCTGCACCATGAATTTTCGAGAAATGTTAGTTTAAAAATAGGAACTGAAGAAGTGCTCTCTTTCTCATGCAGTATCTTGAATCATGTTCATCGATGTCTATAAAATATACTGGATAGATTGCGCTAATGGCAATTGCCATAGAAAACGAAGCCATTGGCAACCACATTTCCGGACAATACATGTGAGTTGGATTGTTTCCGGAATACAAC